>JAYEVI010000176.1:0-100000 GCA_036346575.1 Dendrocalamus sinicus | reverse complement strand
TTGGCAACAAGTCATTGGGGTTAAATGAAAGATGGCAAAGCATGGGCAATACTTTATGGTAAAAGAAACGAGAAACTTCGTGAAATGTGATAGAGGGGCATTTTGGTAAATTGCCCAATACAAAAAAGTGACGGTGTGCGAAACTGTAGCGTTGGTCTAAATGGATTTTGCCTTATATATGCTAAAAATGTGAAGTGGATCAAGTGTTGATTCACTAATGTTGGTGTGAGCGCTTTATAAACGTGCATGTGTAAGTGATGTGTTGTAATTGTAGCTAGTCTAAAGGTGTATTCTAGACAAGGAAAAGAGATAGCTGAATCCTAAGTAGATATAAATGAGTGGAGTGAGTTGATCTTAGCTCTTAAGGTGATCCAAGAGTTAAAATTGCTTAAAAGGCTATACATAGAAGTGTGGATGTATGCCTCCACCCTCAAGTCTTTGAGAAGGATTTAGTGTTTTCTTATGCTCCTTTGAGCTTTACTCACCGAGAAGTAAGGCTTTGAAATCTTTCCTCTCAAAACAATAAAAGTTCCAAGGTTATATATGTTCTGAAATTTATTTTATTTCTTGCAATTTCTAGCTTTTCTTTGTTGCAACTTGAGCTACTCTTTCTCATCTTCTACTTGCTGTAGTTCTATTAGATCTATGATATGTAAGAGGTTGAGGAGTTCATTTGGAACATGTCCCAATTCAGCAAGATCCATTAGAACTATTCTTGCTCAAGTTATATTTGTATTAATCGTGTTCTTAAGCTGAAATTGTTGTTTTTGGTGCAGCTTAAACTATTTGCATGATATGTTGAGATTTTGGGAATATATTTGCAATTCCTACTAGAATTATAGCCCAAAGATCATTTTCTAACCATAATTCAAATTTCATCAACTTTGGATAAGTAGATTTTTAGTTCTTGAGGTTTCTTCATAGTCAAGTTTGCTTAAATTGCAGTTTTGATGCAACGTAAACTTTGAGCAAGAAAGGTCTCTCCCTTAAGCTTTATTTTTTAATTCCTTTTGTAATCATGAGTCTGAGGACCTCATCTTACTATGGTTCAAATTTCATCAATTTGGATGAATATTTTTGAGTTCTGGAGGTTTCTTCATGAAAGTTTGCAAAAATTGTTGTTTTGATGTAACGTGGACTTTGAGCAAGAAATGTCTCTCTCTTGGGCTTTATTTTGTGATTCCTTTTGGAATCATGACTCTGAGGATGTCATCTTGCTGTGGATCAAGTTTCACCAATTTTGGATGAATATTTTTTGAGTTCTTGAAGTTTCTTAGCGTTGCCAAGTTTCTAAAATTTCAAATTTTGGTGCAACGTAAAATTAAAGCAAGAAAGATCTATCCATTGGGTTTTTACTTTGCAAATCCTTTAGAAATCACAACAATGAGGATCTTATTTTAATGTGGTTCAAATTTCATCAATTTTGGTTAAGTTTATCTTAAGTTTTTGCGGTTTTTTGGTGGTCAAGTTTATGAAATTCTTATTCGGTTCACTATGTTCTTAGTATACTTTTGTGTTCTTCAACATAGTGTTTTCCTCATTGCACGAAAGTTGAAAAGAAAAAAAATTCTTGGGTAGAAAAATTTTAATTTATGCTTATTTATCTCTCTCTAATCGCCATAGCCGATCTTTCAACCTTCTATAGAAAACTGAAGTTAAGGCATAACAACAGGACAAGTTTGTCGGACTTTTGATGTAAACTAGAACTAAGTTAAAGCTATGCTGGATGTACAGATAAATTATTAGTGTTGTGGACTTTATAGACTCTACCAAATTTAGTTTTCATGTACAAATAAATTATTATTTAGTTTCTAGAAGGCCGTTGGATTTTCCTTGCTTATATGATTTATGCGTCAAAATTATTGCTTAATTATGTCCATCGTCAGTTACTTGACAGAAAAGGTTATGTATGTGGGACACTATGACGAAGCCCCTGAACTTTCTTAATTATGCCATGTAGGTTCCTAAAAAACCATCTAATTGTGCTACTTAAGTGGTACAGTAAGGCAAGTTTAAGACTACGTACTATATTGAAAACTGAAGTTACGGCTTAAGTGAGACAATAGGGCAAATGGAAGGACTATTGATACAAACTCGAACGTACTCACTAACTTAAAGCTACTAGTAGTGTGCCCGTGCTAACGCTACGGTAAAATACAAAACAAGATAAAATTTGTAAAAAATAAAATGAACAATCAGATTCATTAAGATTCACGTCTCATATATTGTATAACCAAATATTTGTCACATAATGAATGTCACATAAATACGTGACGGTCGGAACCACCCAACACGCAATGCTCAAAGCCTCGACCGATTCCCGGTCTTGCGGCGCCGGCGAGACCATACAACCGGTTAACAGAAGTTACGACCGTTTATCGCGTGATTTACGACCACACTGTCAGCAGTCGGAAGCCTGAAAACAAGTGCTCGACCATTTTGGCCGTGGTCGGAATGCTCTCGACTACGCTGGTCATAGTCGTAACGGTAGAAGGTTTGAGCAGCGTGGTCGGAGCATCTACAACCACGCGCATGCGATCGGAACCAGCGGGCTGTTTACGACCACGTTGTGGAGTATCGGGAGCCAGCCAAGTCGTTTACGACCACGCTGTATGTCATCGAGGGTCAGCCGAAGTTCATACGACGGCTTTGACCGTGGTCGGAAGTTAGCAGTACTCCATACAACCACTTTGCCAGCAACCGGAACCAGTAAAACCTTTTCTTACTTCTCTTGGCCGTGGTCGTAGTCTAAAAAAAGTCGTAAGTCGAAGCCACGACCACTGCGGTCGGAAGTCGGCGTTGTGGTTTACGACCACGTTGTGGAGTCGGCGCCTTACGACCACGTTGTCGAGAGCTGAATGGATTAGAAGTTGGCGCTGTGGTTTACGACCACATTGGGTAGTCGGCGGCTTACGACCACATTAACGCGAGAAGTAGTCGGCGGTCGATAGTCGGCGCTCTGGCTTACGACCACGTTAAGAAGTCAGTAGCTTACGACCACGTTGTAGCGAGAAGCAGTCGGAAGCCAAGGCTTGACCGCGTAGTCGGAAGTCGGCGGACTTGACTTCAACCACGTGGGTTGTCGGCAGTCTTCGACCACGTTGTGAGGTGGTTGAACGTGGTCAGATCGCTCGGGCTCGGTCGGTTGTGGTCGTAGCTCTTCAGGAGCGACTGGATGTGGTCAGTTGAGGTCGAACGCGGTCGGACAAGCCCCGGACGTGGTCGTTTGCGGTTGTATGCGGTTGGAAGTGCTCGAGTAGCGGTCGGATGCGGTTGTAACGTGGTGAGACGTGGTCGGAAGTCCTACGACCACGGCAAAATCCCAGCAGGCGGGATCGAGAGGCGCCTACGACCACGGCAGAGGAACAGTGATTTTACGACCACGTGGTAAAATTACTAACGCGGTCGAAAGGCGATCGATTGCGGCAAAATCGATTGATCGTGAGGTCAGGAAGCAATACGACCAGATTGGTGAGAAGTTGAAGGTGATCTGCGGCGTCGACCAAAGCGAAGGAAGTTGAGCGTGATCGTTGGAGACTACGACCACGCTGTAAGGGGTGAAGCGGTTGGCGGTCGGAGAGTGCCGACCACGTTGTGCGGGATGAGCGTGGTCATAAGGCGCTACGACCACGTTGGGAATGGTCGATGAGGCTTCGACCACGAGGCGAGCGGTCGCGAAGGTTACAACCACTTGTAAACGATATGGCGTGGTCGAAAAGTGCTTCGACCGTGGCATAAGTGGGCGGTGGGCGTTTATGAGTGCTTGTAAGGGTTACGACCACGCTGTAAGAGAGTGAGTGTGGTCGATAGACTTTCGTGTGGTCGTGGGGAGCTTGACCACAAGGAATGAACTCAGCCGCAACGGACCACATGGTCGTAAATGGCACGAGCGGTCGTAAAGGGTTACGAGTGGTCGTAAATGGCACAGTGGTCGTAGATGGTTCTAGGTGGTCGTAAATGCTTTTGAGCGGTCGTAGCGATTACAGTACAGCCAAGTACTCGCAGCGTGAGTCGTGAGGGTTCGACCATGTTGTGAGTAATGGCGAATGTGGTCGAAAGATGCTACGACCACGTTGTGAGGGTCGGTGGGGCCGACCACGGTATAAGTGGTCGGAGGGTGTTTCGAGTGGTCGGTGGGGTCACGACCACATTGTGGCGGTCGTAAATGCTACGATGAAGTTTCGACCACGTTGAAAACGATCGGAAAAGCGATTGAGGCGGTCGGAACTGGTCGTAAGCTCTCGGAACCGGTCGTAATCAATCCTTCTGGTCGTAAACTACACTAACCGGTCGTAAGAGGGTCCTAGGAGGTCGTAAGACTTTCCACATCGCTTACCTTTGATTTGTTTCCAAAAAATGCTGATTTGTTAACCTATGATTTGGCCAAGATGTTTTCCACTAAATATTTCTAATTCATAAATTTCCCTATATTACTAACATGCAGAACAAATCTTAAGCCTTGAGTTCAAAATCTAAGGAAAATAAATTAGATGCACAACAAATTTGAGAACCATACATGTTTAGATAATAAAGCAAATCCATTGCACAACTCATTACCTGCAGATGAACCACGCAAGATTGTACTGCAACAAAAGCCTGCTTGAAGATCTCAAATGGAAAAGCCTCGGTAGGTATGTCAAAAGGGTATTGCTGCATAAAAGTATACATGAGAATAAATAATAGTTAATGCAACAGCCTCCGATGGAAAGAAATTTTGGAAGATCAAGAAATGACCTGAAACAATGAACCTGCCATGAACCACAATGTGTCAAGCTCGTTATACTCTCTCCTTATTCCCTCATGAAAACAACCAATATGTAATTAGTAATATGTGTTTATCAAGAGCGCTAGCTGAACCAATTAGTAATATTACCAAGAGGGACATGCTAAGGGTTGATTATAAGTCCATTTCCATTATGTGGAGCAGGGGCAGGCTTGAATCTCTCAACTGAAGCTCCTGTTTGTACTGCACATCCACTCACGGCATAAAAACTAAATCACACACAACAATATGTAACTGCTTGCAGTTACAAAATAGATAACAGATAACAGACTTTCAAAGGATCCATTGGCAGTACACACATGAACAGGGAATTACTGTCAATGATATTCACGTTATAAATCATTGTATACATTTTCAGAGATTCAGAGTGCGCGATGCACTCTTATCAGGGATAAACTCAACATATGAATCCCCAATGGTGTCAAAAGCCAAAGAAACTTCTGGATTTAGTTTCAATAACAAGATTCCTGATTCATGGAGGAAGGGTCCTATTATCATTCAGAAAACAACGATACTTGAGTGGTTCTCATTTTAGTTGTATTTCACGGATCACAATACCTCACTACTCAAAAGAGAGGACTATAGCAAACTTTTAAACATCACTGAGTGTTGAGATGGGCCATATTGGCACAAATGTCAATTACAGGAAACAACTACAGGAACTTATAAGATGGACATATGCAGACCTTAAGCTCAGCTAAGACCTCACGGGCAGTCTTCCTAGACGCACATATCATGAACACAAACCCAAACTTGTCCCTGTATTTGGCATTCCACCCAACCAACTCCTACAGCAGGTGAAGAAACAAAATTGAGTCCACAAATCAGATCACAAACTTGTCTACCTTTGAAGACCTTCCTCAATCCCTATTGGGTTAACAGCTTTATAAAATGCATCCCAAGTGCACCACCCAAACCAGTCCAGGTTTGCAGGGATCTAACATTTGTGATGAATTTAAACAAGACTTGTGAAAAACAAAATAAACGAAAGCTGTCCAAGATTGACAATCTTAATCTAATCAGCTGATAGAAGTATAAATGAACCTGCTTATCTGTATCTGATCGATTCCTTCATAAGCTTGAAAGGGTTGTCCCCTGAGTTGATGAAAACCGCATCAACTGCTTCCATCGTCTGCACCTCAGGATCACCTACCAAACAGTCCACCATTTTACTCTTTCAGAGACACCAACCAAAATTCCAAGCTTTGCACATTTTGATTCGAGTACCTCATAATCCAGTAAGCCAAAACGAAGCTTACCGCTCTCGAAGCAGAATTGAGGCTCGTTCTCGGGGCTCCCTTGGAGGCTGGCCCGGAAGGCCCCGTCCAGAACCGGCAGCATCAGCGCGTACACCGCGTCCGCCGCCGCCGCACCCGCTGCCTTCCTCGTCTCCAAAAGCAGCATCTGCGTCTCCACCGGCACGCCCGCCGCGTCCGCGCCCGTCGTAGGGATCATCCACCAGATCTTGAACCTGAACAGCGACAGCCACCTCGACCGGGTTCATCAGCTTCTCCGGGTTCCCCATCGCCGCCGCGAGCTCGCTAGGGTTCGGTCCGATCTGAGAACCGGCTAGGGTTTCGAGAGATTGGGAGGCACAGGGGGGCACAGGGGAGAAGAGATTGAGCGGGGGCACAGGGGAGTCAAGGTGGGCGTCGCCTTTGGATCGTTGGATATGAGTGGGTAAGGAGAAGAAAGGTGGGAATTGATCCTTGATCGTTGATTTCACTGGCCTGGGGACACGAATTGGTGTGGACGCAGAAAAACTCATGACTGCTGGGGGCACAATTTGGGATGGTCGTAGGAAAGAACTGAACTGGTGGATTTTAGGGGTAGAGATACTGCATGTACAAATAATTTATTAGTGCTGTGGGCTTCAAAGGCTGTGAGCTTGCGAGCAAACTTCGATCGACAAAAAAGAAACTCCCTAGTCCCAAGAACATTTTTTAATTATTCTTTAAACTGCAGGTAAGCAGTATATTTTGCAAATTGCCTACTGCTTTTGTGTTGTCAACTTATTACATCTCTCTTCTTTCAGTTCCCACATTTTCGAAAACAGATTTTCTATTTCGGCTACATAATGGAAGACAATACTAACCATTAGCTAGGAATAGAAATAAAAATGCAACTGAAATAGGATTCCGAGATAATTTGATCTACGCAATTTCTCCTGGAAAAATCTCAATATTCGGTAGTGTTCTATCTCAAAAAGCAAAATTGTATGCCTGCGTTGAGATTTGAGACTTCTGGATGCAGTTTGCATCCATAGGGATTAATTCCGTGACGACGTCCATATCTGTAATGTGGGCCAAGTTAACAGACGGGCTGGAAAATGGACCGAAGGATCTCTGACAAATGGCCCTATCTGGGTCAACCAAATATACTACTAAGCAAGCGTTTTTCTCATTTTCCAGCAGATTGCTGTGGGAACTTCTACTTTCTAGAGCGAGTGGTGGCACCTCCAATTTTTTCAGTTTCAATTACGAAAACAGTAAAACAAAAAACAGATTTAGACAACAAAGGATTGTAAGCTGCTACTAGAGAAAGATTTCCAGCTTTCCACAGCAGGCATATGGACAATTTCCCTTTCATTGATGGAGAACCATTAAAGAGGGCCCCCTTGCAATGGTTTGAGACTGAGGTGGTGGTGGGGGGAGGGCGCTGGCCCTTGGGACCTTCTGATGGGTCCATGAGGCAACCTTGACGTCATCCCTATATTGTTTTTGTCCATCTTGCAGGGTGGGTGCACCGTGCATGCTACGGTGAGACTTTCATTACAGTAGCTGAGAATGATCCAATGTTGACACACCAGGTTTAGCTCACATGAGTCATGGGATCTACCTATACCGTAGCCCTGGATGAGATCACTGATCTCCGCCAGCTCCTGCTTGCTAGTTACAGCCAAGTAAAAACCCTCCGCGAGTAGCTCACCAAGTGCAAGAAGGCGCTCACTGCAGTGGAGAGCGAGAAGGCCGCAGCCTTTGCCGAGCTTCAGAGGATCGCGATGGCAGCCTCCAGTCGTGCTCCAGCACCTCCTGCATCTACCATCATCCTAGTTCATCCTGCCTATACTCACCCCCAAAGGGGAGGACTTCGTCTACAGACCACCGCACGCAAGAGTGTGTGGTGCACTAGCCCGCCAGTGGTGATCACCCTAGATGATGCCCACCATGAGCGCAGTTGCAGTCGTTCTCACTCCCCTTCCTGTTCCAGTGGTAGTCATTCCTACTACTGGTCATCGAGCTACAGTCCCACTTGTCCCGGTGCCAATTTCATAGAGGAGTAGATGGTTAGGACTCGTATAGTGCTTACCTAGACCAGCATTTTGGTTGTAAGCACTAACCCCTACATTAGTAGTAAGTGTGTGCCATATGTACTAGAAGTAGACATTGTAATATATAGTATTGTATTGTAACCACTTAATATAAATGGCATGTGGCCAAGATAGGCCTTGTATTGTATCTTCCTTTGTCGTTTATCTTGTTTAATTGGATTTTGGCTTACTCTCATGGGCAAATAACCCATATAATTAGTTCATAGTGCTAAGTTAGAATATTCTTTGTAGATGGATAAAAGAGTCATCAGGGCTCAGGCTAATGCAAATCCAGATTTGCAAGCCGGTGTCAACCTAAACACTAATCAGGAAGCGCCACCCGCAGGATGTGGGAGAGGCCATGGGCGAGGAGTTAATCTCCAACCCCCACCAGAAAATCCCACCATAGCACAAGTCATGATGCAATAAACACAAATACTACGGGCTATCCACGCAGGCCAACAAGCAAATGCCAACAATCGCAGTTCCATGGTGGCTGACTTCCTTAGGACCCAGCCCTTAACCTTTTCCTCTACCGATGAGCTGCTCGAAGCTGAAGATTGGCTCCATGACACTGAGAAGAAGCTATGGCTTGCCAGATGTGCTGAAGAGGAAAAGGAACTTTTTGCCACCCATCAGCTCAATGGTGCAGCAGCAGCTTGGTGGGAAAACTATCTAGCCACCATAGGTGATGAAGACTTCGAAGCTGAACAAGAGGAAGGGGCAGAAGAGCAGGGGGGTTGAGGAGGAGGCAGAAGAAGTAGAGGGAGGGAAGAAGTAGCTGATCAAGATGGATACACAATCCCATGGAGAGAGTTTAAGACTGCTATCAGGCTAACTTTGTGCCTGCAGGGGTAATGCGGATGAAGAAAAATAAATTCCGCACTTTGAAGCAAGGAAACATGTCAGTAGGAGAGTACCTCACAAAATTTGATCAGCTAGCCCACTACGCCCCAAAATATGTAGCAGAAGAAGAGGAAAAGATCGATTGTTTCTTTGAAGGAATGCATGAAGACCTATGAGTTCAGTTAATCATACAAGATTTCTCCAGTTTTCACCATTTGGTCAACAAAACTCTCATTCTGGAGAATGAAAGGAAGAATTTAGAAGCCAATCGTAAGCACAAGCAAGCTGTTCAAAAGCCTCAAGGGAGATTCATTTAGAAGTTCTTCAACAACTCTTCCATTTCTAGGCCGGTTCAGCCCCCAATAATTCCACCTTCAGCTTCACGCTCAGGTGGCAGTACCTTCCAAACCCCACGCCCTACAAACCAGTCCGCTGGAACAAATCCTGCCATCCTCATCAACTACTTCGATTGCAAGTAGAAAGGACATTTTGCCAATCATTGTTCACATAAAAAGATTACCCCAGCGAAGTTTAGCTTGGGAACCACTCCAGTCTGTGGTCAAGCTTTGACACTAGGTAAGGGGTATCTCCACAAGCCAACAAGGCAGCCTCAGCACCAAATTGTGGCTATGTGAACCTGTCAGACCCGGATTTGGCCAATCTAGAATCCTCTGTGAAACCACTACACTATTCTTTAGATCAATAGATAGTATTCACAGATACAACATTGAATCTTTTCGTACATGTTGTAAATAGTACCATACATTAATATTACAAAACATTAGAGTTAAATAGATCATGTCAGGTCAAGTTTATAATAAGGCTGAATAGGCCAAATGATTACGTTACACAAAAGCAGAAGCATAAATGGAAGCAAAAGAGGAAGGCACATATCGCCATAGGCAAGCAACTGGGATGACTCGTGTGCAACCAATATTACCTTAAGACTTGAATAATATTGGTGCACACAAGCACTGATTGAGCCGGTCAGACTGGGGTGAGACCTAGACTATTACAGCCTAAACTAATCTCCACTACCTACTTCACCATCGGCTCCTTGATCTTCATAGTAGACATAGTGACCTTGATCCGCTGGCTCTGATGGGTCTTGAGGATGAGGATGAGCACAAACAACGGTGCTTCATGAGTCAACACACATAATGTAAGTATTTATACATGCAAAGTTTAATAAAGGAAGGCTCAGGTTCTTTTATTTTGCTAAAGTGATATTTCAAATTACCGTAATTAGAAATTGCTATGACTTAGCATTTTATACCAATTATGTTTTATTAAAGAGAGTGAAAGTGTGCAATATTTATAGTGGTGCACCTGTTACATGGTTCCATCCATCAATGCTTAATTTTGATTACCAGGACTACATACACTCAACTATCAACACTGGGCTACATATACCAAGGGAAAATCCAAAATCAGGGCTACATCTACCCGACCAGTTTTTATTCCACCCACAAAGTTTTTGAAATAGAGACTAACTCGAGTAAGTTCCCATGCCCGCCCTTGACTATGGGCATGCTGTTCGGACAGTTTATACTCTATAGAGACTATACACTTTCCCACAAGAGACAGTCAACTTGCTATGTTTCACACATTTTCTTAGACATATGAATCAAAGAGATCATCACAAAGCCTTTACAATGCATCCTCCAATGTAACCTACACCCGCTAAGCTTTTCATTTGAGGGTGGTTACATCAGCCACACCCATACCCCCTCTTGGGCCACACAGCGGCTTATGCCAACAACATGACCTGTGTCCACAATGGCTTAAGCTAGCGACATAACTCATGGGTCACTCCAATAGCGCAACTCGCACTGGTGGATACAAATTATTTATCTAGGTTGACACCATTATAAACTTATGGTTGTATTGTTTTACATTAAGAGGTCATCACAGGATTAAGTTGTTAATTTATCTGGGCGGTACATGCCACAAATCACCATTTCTCGTGCTACATCTGCACCTACTATCATACCATCCACCCAGATATGGTAACAATAAATTTAAGGATTTTGAGAGGCATAAACTAAGTTATCCTAAAATATCAGCCATTTACATCCAATGATTGCGCAAAACAATTTTCATGTTTAAGAGATGATGATTAGGGCAATTTAGTGCCCTTGGTACTTAAGCATGACTAGTATGGAACTTAAGTACTGACTATAGCTAATTGTTTTACCATTTAGTATCTAGAGTGACAAGGACCATGTGATTCAAGTGTCAAAGGATGGCATAATAATACTACAACATTTATCAGGTACGCTTGTAACTATCTTAAGATTGACATACATTAGCATAATAAATTAAGCAAGAAATTTGTTGATTTAAATGAACATAAATTTGCATAAAATGTAGGGTCAATATGATCAAAATATTGACTTGCCTGGTTCAAAAGCAGGTTGGTTTGGAACTCCTGAGTTTGCTCAATCTGGGGCTCATTCGCGTTCTCGTACTCTACTCGAATGATCGCATCGAAAAACGAACAATAAACAAACAAGAACAAATAAATACAATTTAAAATACAAATGAGCTACAAATTGAACAAATATAGTGTCGTTAGATAGATCTTGAATTTAGAAAAATTTAGACATAAATTTCATTAAATTTGAAGCTAAGACGATAGAGAACGAGCTCTTCAAAGTTTGAATTTGGGTTAAATTAAAAAATAAACAGAGGAGGGAGAAAACCGTTTAAATTAATTTGTAAATTATTTTTTATTCAAAAAAGCCACAGAGGAGACAACTAGGGCCATGACTTTTTAAATTAAAAGGAATTATTTCTTTAAAGAAAATAGGCCAAGTGACTCTAACTTTTAACTGCTGGTTTAAAAGAATTTTAAATGGCTGTGGGGACCACTTATCAGTCGGACAAAAGTAAATTAGGTGGGGGATTGGACCACAGGTCAGCCACTAAATTAACCTAGGCCTAGTTAACACCATTAGCCACTAATCAAATGGGATTAACCTTAACGGCGCTGCTACAGGAGCTCCTCAGGTCGAAAGGTGGCGAAGCTCGTAGACGGTGAAAGAGGGGGTGACAGCCGAAGGGGATGGCCAAAATGAGTGCCTTGACCCAGCGCGAACCTCCACAGGGTGTGGTGTCGAAACTCGAATATGCAAATCCGAACTCTCTTGTGTATTCTGCACTAGTCCAAGATCACGCTAGCGCACACAGTGTAAACATAGATGAAATATCGACCACATCATGATTTACTAAAAAAAGATTCAAATATTATTAATTATCAGAGTTATGACCTTATGGCCAAACTTACAAATAATAGTCTAAAGGGCTTAAGAAACTAGTAGCGAAAAACAAAAATAAGTGTAGTAGCCATCTGACATGCCGATAGGCAATCGAATGGAGAGCGAAGTCCTAATCTGAGAAGTCATCGAAATATCCTCCTTCACAGAGCTCTGGCTAGTATGATTCTTCTTCTTCAACTGAGCAAGTATGGATATAGCCATGATTACATGGAGTACCCAGCAAGTCGTTTTTAACAAAGATGCAATATATAATGATGCAAAGCTTATCAAAGGATGGTTGAATGGTTATTTTGTAGAAAGCGATTATTTAGAGTAATACACTAAATAGATTGAAAACACATTTTTTTGGAAAGGACGTATATAAATAATTAATAATCAAAGGATTATATGAACTATAAGTGAATTAACCGTTCATTTCCCAATCAACTTACACTCAACCCGACCAAGAGTTTTATGAAAAACCTACCCCTCGTGTGAAATCACTCTGTAGAGACATGGTTATTCGAACAGTTTTACACTTTGTAGAGATTGTACAACTTTACCCACATGATATACCCTTCTTGTGGTGTTACCAATATAACACGCTTCCTTAGGCGTGCCGACCAGGATGTTCACAACAAAGCCTTTACAATACTCAAACTCAACCGAGTTCCACCCGCTCCCTTAATGTTGATCTATGGTTATGACCAAACCACATTCATCCCAATGACGGAACCAAAATTAAATCATCACAAATTAATCTACTAGGTCCATCCTATACTGGATAGTAGTTACGAAAGGTTCAGATCAATGGCGTACAAAGTTAAGTCCTTAGACATTACCCAGGTGAAACATCTACATCCTAGAAGTGCTGACCACACTTCCCCCTTTACCACATGATCATTCACCCAAGTGAAAATCATTTTGTATAACCACCACCAATGACACTACCCATATCATGTTACTTAAATTTTATAACTATGGCTGATTATCATGATTCAATATTTCATTAAGTCAAAGTTAATTAATTTAACATGTGATGATAAGCCCAATATACTACAGTAAGCATGGCTAAGCATACTAGATGTACAACTCAAGTGGCTAATAGTATTGTATCACTAGATAATTATCCAACCTATGGTGACAATGAAATCATGGCATACAAATTATCAATGGAGGGATTAGTCAAGTTGGACAATAACTACCAGATACAAAGGTTTGTATTAAAATAGCAATGTATCAATTTAAAATAAAATAATAAATAAATATATTTAAGAACTAGGTTCAACATGATCAAAGGACATGATTTGCCTTGGCTTTGCTCAGTTAACAACTCTTAAACTTCTATTTCTTCTAACAAGAGAGAAAATGAATAAAATATAAATAAAATAAAATTCAAATAAACTCTAAAAACTAAAACTAAAAGATAAAGCTTAATTTTAGATAAATTTAGGAAAAAAGAATCAGATTAATTGGAACTAGGATAGAGAAGAATAGGCTCTCAAAACATTTAAATTAAAGAAAAAGGAAAATAGGATTTACTAGAATACTTTTCTAAAGAAAAAAGGGATTATGATGTCACTTCTAACATGGCATATGACTGGGCTCTAGGGCTAATGTAGCTTGACATGTGGCATGACACGTGGTGAACACGTGGACCTAGGGCTGATGTGGCTGATGACTCGGCTCATCTTATATGTTCACGACACTGTGGATTTGACATGGGGGACGCACATCTCAGTGGTTCGGTCTATGGTAGATCGGGTTCACGGGAAATTGAACGGTTGTGACTGACGTGGGTGCATGCTGGCATCACTGAGTGCACAAACCTAAACGACGCGGCGGTGCGGGGCTCCCATCGGCGAACGGCTGCTGACCAGCGGGGTTAAGTGAGACGGCGAGGCGGACTCATTGCTCATCGGCGGTGGCGGAGAGGATGGCAAAGGCACCAGGGATGAAGACAGATGCGATGATACGAATGAACTCTAGTGGCTTAGAACGGTGGCAACGAACTCGACGGGGCATGACAAACTTGACTGTGGGGTGTGGGAAATGAGAAAGCAGCCTCAGCTTTGTAGGTGTAGAGGCTGATGAGACGTGGGCAGGCACAACACGGACTCCATGTCCGGCGTGGTCACGGTGATGGTGTTGTGTCCAGCTCAGGCACACGAGGAAGGAGGAGACTCTAGGTAGGAGACGATGAACAGTGCACGCATGCCTGGATGTGTGACACGTGGTGCATGACGAGATTTGACGGCTGATGCAAAGCATGGGTCAGATGGTCGACACACGACAGACGAGAGATTGGATGGCTGAGGCGAAGCGGGCTAGAGGGTTTAATCGGTTTCGGTCCTAATGCCTTTTTAGGATTTTTTAGGCTTTTTATTTTTAGAAATTCAAATAAATTCATTTGAGTTGTAAAAAATAGAAAATAAATTCAAAAAATCATAGAAATTCCCAGCAAAATCCTTGAAGAACAAGGAATCCAAATAAAATACTTCCAGTAAATATTAAAGTTTAATTTAGTCATATTAAGTCTTTTGATTAATAAAATTTAATTTAAGCTTTAATTAATTCTAGAAAAATCCAAATGGTGCATTTTCTTTTTGAAGCTTCAAATAAACTCTGAAAATCAGGATGTTACAAACCTCTTCCCTTAAACAAAATCTGAACCCTGATATTCTGGCTTACTATGAGAATAGGTTCTCCACTCTGAGATCCGCTTCATCTCCCTAGTTGTTTCCTTCGCTGAATGGTTGCTTCACTGCACTTTGTAGAAACGAACGACCTTACTCCTTGTCCTGTGATTTAGCACTTCCAAGATCTTGATAGGGTACTCATTGTGAGTCAAATCCTCTTGAAGATCAATAGCTTCTGTTGGCACTACCTCCTCTGGCGGTCGCAAACACTTCTTCAACTAACACTACTAGGGATGTGAACAGTAATGACGAACCAGTGTCGTCACTGAAGATGCCATATTCGTCATAGATTATAATTTGTGACGAAATTCATTTCGTCATGGAACGCGCGTCACATTTGTCGTACCGTGACGAAATTATATGTTTCGTCATAGAACCGCTTTTGTTCAATGAAAGGGTCCCGTCATAAAACACACTCTGTTTTATGACGATCGGTTTTTGTCATGGATAGGGCTGTTTTTGTCATAAGCGGTGGCACTCTTGTAGGCGCGTGGCGGTAGCGTGGCCGTCCACTTGGCGGTGGCGTGGCTTGTCCACGTGGCGGATGGCGTGGCGATGGCGTGGCGACGGGCGTGGCGGTGGCGTGGCTGGTCCACGTGGTAGCTAACGTGGTCATATCAGTGGCGGTGGCGTGGCTGGACCACGTGGCGTGATTTTATTGGACCGCGTGGCGCGATTTGGTTCGCCCACGTGCCTCCTTTTTATTGGACCACGTGGCTTAAGTTCGTCACTTGCAAATTCGTCACAGAAAGCACTTGCAAATTCGTCACAGAAAGACCATCAATTTCATCGTAGAGGCCCATATGGTTATTTCATCACAGACATCACAATTTTCAAATATTCAAATGACCCACAATTCCATAACTAAATAGATCGAGTATTCCAGTGACCATACAATACTCAACTCAGTCATCATCACATTCCAACTAGTTCACAGAAACAACTCAGTTCACAGACTTGAACCAACTCAGTTCACAGAACAAATTCACAGCACAGAATAAACTTAAGTTCTTGACCACAAAACAACCACCAACAACCACCCCACCCCTCACTGGCCTAAGAAGAGTTACCATTGTTCAAGGCCAAGATACGCGAAGGAGCGCATTGTTCTCCTCCATTGCCTGGTTATTTTTCTCTGTTAGATTCTTGTACTCCTCCAACTCCTTTTGGGTCCTCGCCACTTTTCCTCGGCTTCTTCGCTTTTCTTCTTGAGGTCCTCGAGTTCTCCTTGTAGAGCGTGAAGCTTATTTTTCACTGCTAGTTCTTCCCAAGCTCGCTTTCATTCGATGAAGATGATTTTGAGGCGGCCATTTTGATTCCAACATTCTTCAAGAAAGTGTTGTTGTTGCTGTTCGGGAGAGCACCTTGGAGACCACACATGCCTTTGTAATCGTGTCTCACCTTCAGCAGCAGTTCGCCTCAAAGCTTCCATATCGATGAAAATGTCCCAGAACAATCATTAGTTGGACGGACATGAGAAATAGCAAATAGATGTAACAAACAGGATGAATCAACGTCAAGAAGTTCATAATATTTTTTCTCGAACACGCAGAGAGCTGCGTATCATTATATTAAAGAAGGAAATAAAACCGGTTACAACAACACACACACCGTCACACACATGTGATCTGCAGATAGAAGGAAAGGTTGCATGTGTTACTATCATTGCTTGAGAGGATGCACCAAAATCGGGATTATATTTGTCGCTGAGCAGTCTTGGTATACATGAATTCCTTTTATGCCATGCCATGTTGATTGTAATATCTCTAGGATCATGAGATATTGTTTCACCTATTTTCGGAGGTGCTAACTTAGGAACTTAGAGGGGCCAGCTGGCCAAGTGATCTTATGATGGGCCAGCAATACAAAATACAAATGATATAGAATAATTTACATTTTTGGTATGATCAAAGGGATTAAAAATATGATATTCTGTTTCTCAAGGGAAGCACCATCAAGTCCGTTAGTTATATAAATGCATGCTGCAGTTATGCATAATGGTGCCATGCACAAGTAGGTAACTTGCAGTCTAGAACATACATGTGATGAGCCAATTTCAAGAGGACAACTGTGTTTTAGCGAACTTCTTTCTTAATTTTTTTCTCTTACAAATGACTGGCAATGATCCATTTTAAATTAAATCCAGTAGATTATTGCAAAACCAAGATCCCAACTATCGATGTAAACCACACACACAAAAAAAACATAAGAGAAAATCAGGGTCAGTGATGACCTATTGGCATTATTTGAAGTGGGTCCACGAATTGATGGCACCCATGATTTCATGTTTTTCAGACGGTGGCATTGTGTTATAATCGATTGCTTGATGCGGAACCATAACATGTTATTACATGCTACCCTTTATATATCTTGAAAATATATCTATATTCACTTGCATTTCTTTCATTTTTAAATACTTTGTGTTCATAAACAGTTATAACTTTTAAGTAGCCATTCTGGTTTGTTTACCAGTTGAGTTGTATATGTTTGTCACCAAGTTCTGAGCACTTGTTAGGTTGATAATGAATAAATCTTAATCTGAGTAGTAGTGTATCAGCCTCACCTTTGCGTTCTGTTTGATAACTCTTCAACCCATTTTGTTAGTCTAAGAAGTTCATAATATTGAGATACTGAAATCCATATATAACTCAATTTCATAATTTGCACAGCAAAATGAGCACAACTTTTAGCATCACTAAGTCCACTATGTTTAGGGATGAAAACGGTCGGAAACGGTCGGAAAACTCCTCAACCGTTTTCTACTTCTACATTAGAATACGAAAACGAAAGCGAAAGCGGTAAAGCCGGACACGAAAACGAACGCGAACTTACGGAATATCGAGAATTCAAAACGAACCAATTCGAGCGGAATTATGTCGAACACGGTCGGTATCGAAAATTCAATACGAATACCGACTGTAGGACCAAGTGCATAACAATTAACAAGTGACTAAGTACATAACAATTACCAAGTGCATGATCAAGTTCAAGTGCATATAATACTTAACAAGTGTATGACCCTTGGTTTTAAGTATTAACACAATAGCCAAACACAAATACAATACAAGTCTAAAACAAGCAATTAACACTACGAGAACATCTACAGTTCATCAAAGATCATCCATGAGGTCGAATCACTTTCCATATCTTTTGCTTCCAACATGCTAAGATATTATTATTATCACACATCACCCCCCGTTTCTCTCTGTCCTTTCCCCATTCCATCCGCCGCCTCCTCTCTTCGACTCTATTCGCTGCCGAATACCGATTCGCGAATCTCGACGAGCTAGCCGACGAGAGCTCTCAGATCCGTGGTGTCTCTTGCGCATGGAGATCTCGTTCGGGCGTGGGAGGTGCAGCGGCAGGCGAGGACCTCGCGGACCGCCTCGCGCAAGGGTTCACGGGTCTGCTCCATGCGCCGCCGCAGTTCCCCTGGCCCCCCGCGTCGCACAAGTGGATGCCCTTCGAGATCGACCTCCCCGTCGTCCCCTTTGGCGCCACAGCGACTGGGAGTGCCGCCGCGTCGACCGTCGGTGGTGTTGCGGCGGGGCGACTTGGATGAGGAGGATGAGGATTCGCGCGAGATTGCGACTTTGGAAACTTTAAGAAGGCGAAGGTACGATTAAACTAGTAGTTCTATTATGGATTTTGGCATGTCGTGATGTTCTCTATCGATTTTAGATCACAGTCTTAATTTAGGATTTTAGATCGGATTAGGGATTGCGTTTCCGCTCGCGTCGCTGGGCAAGTGGGCATTGGGTCAGGGCGTGCGTCATTGGGTGTGGCGCCGGCCCGTGAGAGTATGAGACCTGGACTTCTAGTTCTAGTGGGCCAAATTCGGTTTAAACCGTATTTACAATACGGTATATTCCAATAAAATGTAGAAAAGTAGAAATCGGTCGGAAAACGTCTAAACCGTTTCCGCTCCGTTTTCGAATTTCGTATTCCGTATTTCGAACCAAATTCGAATTTGTCCGAAAATACGAATTCGATCGGGTCAAATGTAGAAAACGATGCGGTTCGGTACGGGATATTTCCGTTCCGTTTTCATCCCTAACTATGTTAGCTACGGTTAGCAAACAGACTTTAGCCAAGTCGCATCAGGTATAATCAGAAATTTAGACCAAATGAGCTGAATGACATTATCTAAAAGCCGAGGCAGAATGACATTATCTAAAAAATGAGCCAAGTCCACTATGTGCTGTCTGGGATATTTTGAACACACAACATTGTTGTTGGGAACAGCACAAGCATCTTAAAGGCACAAGGAAACAGATGTAGGGACTTACAATCGCTTCTCTTGCGATTCACTCGAGACCATGTTTGGAGCTGGTATGGCAGGTCTTGAAGGCCTCCACCGCATCAAGTTCTTCAATTTGTTGTGTGCTGGGTTCTGCATTGTTCCTCTTCTCCTTCTGTTAGGTAGGTAATCATTTACAGAAAGTTACATCGGACAAATACAAAAGAATTTTTGGATGAAATAAATAGGTAATAGTACAAGGTAATCTTTACTTACATATGCATGTAAGTGTGCGACATAGCTGCGAGAACCCGTAGCTTGATGATACTTGACATTACTGCGATTCTGCTTGTTCTTTTCACATGATTGCTACAAGAGAAGGAACTTGTTAGATAAGATCATATGTTTACAATGAGAAGAGCCTCTGCAAACTGAATATGAAAGAAGAATCTATGATAAGATACCCATACCATGTTCTTTGGATCGAGACAACTTTGCAACAAGTGCCCTCCATTGTTCATCAGTCATACTAGCAACAGGAGAAGTAGTCCTAATCTCATTTGCAGGTACACCATTGAAGTATTTCGCTTCAGATAACGCATTTGTCGCACCCCGACCGCAATACATCGGTGCATGCTTCCTCTGTTGGCTTATGTTTTGTGTTAATGGCCAATCGCCCTAGTGATATGAAATTTGCATCGTTAGTGAGTCAATTCAGGTCATGTGATATCATAGTGTAGCATAGAAAGAGTAATGCACTTACAGATAGCTTTCCCACAAAGTCTTTGTAATATTGTTCGTCTTTCTTGTACTCTTTCCAATGAGTTAGGACAGAACCTTATCTCGAATGATGACACCAGACCTCGATGCGAACTTGGCGGCTTGAACAGTTTCTTGTGGCCTTTTTGCCTTGAAGAACAGCTATGGGCATTCTCCTTCCCATAGATCTTGTCATCCTTTCCAGCAGTATTCCCTTGGTTGGTGGCCTGGGTCTCCTTGGGGGTCGCTGTGCGGGAGCTACAGAATATAATTTTTATTTAGATGGTTAAGTTTCATGCAAAACAGCAAAAGTGATGTCATATTTGAATGTCAAAGAAACTATAACTTGCCTTCAGTGGATTGGGTTTGATCCCCAGTCTGGTCTTCACCAGCAGCTACATTGTCTTCACCAGCAGCTACATTGTCTTCACCACCAGCTACATTGTCTTCAACACTAGCATCATTGTCTTCAACACCAGCATCACCATCTTGAGGCAACTCTTCATCTTGCACATGTCTCTGTGAAGTTAGTTGCCTTTTGTATGCTCTTGTTGAGACCCAGAGTTATCTCTTACGCTTTCGTTGAGCTGCCCTCACTCTCTTTGGTTGCACGACTCTGGCGCCATGTTGGGATTTTCTTCTTCCCCTTAGTAGAGAGGGTTTTCACATATGTTCGTGGAGGAAATTGATAAAAAAACAACTTGTTAGTGAGCTGCATCTATAAGCAAGTGCATATATTAAAGAACAGATATGCAGGAAACAACATAAAAATGCAATGCAAATATCCTCCTCCCCACACAAGATAGAAGAAGCACCTCGATTGCGAGGGTTGTGGCTGCTCATCGATTCGATGTCATCATCATCACTATCTCCTTGAACATCATCTTCAAGGAGATACTCGATGAGTCGAATCTTCAAATTTGATTTCTTGTTTGCTGATTTTTCCCCATCGTTGTTGCAGGTTGTGTACACGATTTATTAAAAGAGGAAGCTAGACCATTGATGCCAAGTTCTTGCAACTTCCTTAAATTCTCCGCCACTTGTTTACCCCTTCTTCTTCGTATTCGTTTGCGGAGGTTCTTACAACAAATTGTAACTATTAGAAAAATAGGAGTGAACTAAGAGCTAAGAGCTACTACTACTTGCAAGCTAGGTAAGAGGTAAGAGCTACTACTACTTGCAAGCTAGGTATGACTACTTCCACAAAGACTCGCTTTATGCTTGCTAAGATATGTTCAGGACTATTTGAGCAACAAAATGGTACAAATGAACTAATACACATGAAAATGCAACAACGAAACAGCTTGCACAGACAACTACTACTTGAACAAACAACATACTACATGCACAGAGAAAATAGAAAGAGTTTTGCTTACCTTGTGATGGCGGTTGTCGGATCGTTTCCTACCTTGTCCCCTTGTTGCCACCATCGCGGTTGTGGCTCTGCGGTACTCGTCGGCGGTGGTCGTAGATGGGGAAGTAGAACCGGTGGTCGCCGTCGGTGGTCGTGGAAGGGAAGCGGGCCGGTGCGGTGAGCGGCGTCGAAGGGAACGGATCGTGCGGCGACGGTCGGCGGTGGGGAAGTAGACTCGATGCAGCGGCAAGCGTCGGCGTAGACCCGAATCGCGCGGCGGCTAGGGTTTCATGGGGCGAGAGAGAGTGCGGGCGGCGAGAGGAGGGTAGCGGCGAATGTCGTCGATGAGAAGCGGCTCTGCGCGGTGGTGGTGCCCGGCGGCGGCTAGGGTTCGGTGGGGCGAGAGAGAGTGGATGGGGCGAGAGAGAGTGGAGGGGCGACGAGAGGGGAGGTGGTGTGTGTAGTGGATAAATGGGTGGGAAGTAGACTCGATGCAACGGCGGGCGTCGGCGTGAGCCGAATCTGCGCGCGCGGCTAGGGTTTCATGGGGCGAGAGAGAGTGCAGGCGGCGATAGGGGGTGGCGGCGAATGTCGTCGGCGAGCGGCTCCTGCGCCGGCGGTGGTGCCCGCGGCGGCGGCTAGGGTTGGTGGGGCGAGAGAGGTGGATGGGGCGGCGAGAGGTGGAGGGGCGAGAGAGAGGGGGTGGAGTGCGCGGTGGATAAATGGGTTGGAATTTTTTTGCGCCGAAAATAGACCGCGCTCGGGAAAATGGCGCCCTCGAAATTTTTTTGGCGCCCTTGAATAATTAGGGGCGAGGGCAATTTTTAGATTTTTAATTAGGGAGTTTGTACAATTGAAACCACTTTCCGGATTTTTTCAAAATGTCCAATTTAAATTTTATATTATATGGCCCTGCAATATAACCCACTGTTTCAAAATATCCAAATTAAATTTTGGATTTTTGGCCTATAAATTATACCACTTTCTAAAAATCAACAATTTTAACTTGAAGACATGGGATTTAAATGAGTTTCTCTAAATCTGCATTTTAGAAGTGATATGTCGGACCGGATTTCTCAATCCAAATCCATCAGTGTTAAAATTGCACTACTCCTGGATCAAGAGGTAGTGCACACAGGAACATTGCTGAATCATTTACATACATCGCATAAGTCCATTAAATGACAAACCATAATTCTCTTACATCCCGACGGGGAAATGGTCCTTATAAGGGCCACACAGGCCATAAGTTATATTACAATAAAAGCGTGGAAATATCAACAAAAGTAGAACCAATACCACGGCAAGTGACTGGGGTTCTACCACAAACCACACTCTCGTGCACCCCTGCACCATACCCCGATCCATCCGCCGGATAAATAAGCATGTTTTGAGAGTTTTGGTAACATACATTTATTCTCGAAAATCCACCATGTTCCCATCACATCCTCCCAAAACAGTTCTTTCAGTTCAAGACAGAGTAGTTGGAGTATCGATGATACCCCAAGCATCTAATATTTCTAAGCAGAGCATATCAATAGGGACTTAATTTGTAAAGTCTTAATGTTATAGTTTCACCAGGTGACAAGGCTCACATAACCAATGTAGGGCAAGAAGAATAGTGTATGCAGATTTATATAGCAAGGTATAACTAACATTCTGAATTTGAACATAGCATATCACGTGAAATAATAGCATGCATGTTGGTAATTTGAAAGAAAGTAATTTTGCAATCTGGGTTCAATATGATCAAAGTGTCGACTACTTTGGATCGCTGGTGTCCTGGTCTTGGTCGTCCGGGTTGGCGTTGGCTTCTGCGTCCTCTTCTTGGTCCTCGTAAGCTATATTACGTTGCGCGAAAGTTTGGACAAGAAGTTATCAAACAACACAAATCATCTCCAAAAATTCACATGAACTCAAAAAATTATGGTTTCGGTCCCATTAGACAGATCTTGAATTTAGATGAATTTACAAATTTGTTTCATTCAATTTGGAGCTAAAATGTAGAAGTTATGATTGGTCAAAGTTCTCTGCTTCAGTCAAATCCTAAAATTACTAATTTCTGGCATATGGGGTCCATTGTCATTCTCTGGCATTTATTTTTCTTTTATCTCCTCTGTGCTACTGACATGTGGGTCCAGCTACTGTTCATGGGGTCCACATGTCAGTATGGGTCCGGTGGAAGAGTTCCACTGACCGGTGGGGCCAATGGTCACGGGGGACAGCTCTGAGTGAGGCGGCAGTGGGGCCCACAGTCGGTGAAATAAAAGAAATGTTCGACCTCGGCGCTGTGGGCCGGGGCTCGAGCAGCGGCCAGAGAACGGGGAGGAGGAGAGTTAGCGCTGATAGCCAAGTGAGCGGGGAGGCTTTGCCTACCTCTATAGGGCGATTTATTCTCTTGAGGTGGGTCTGCAGCGGGGTCAGGCAGAGGAGTCCGGGACGAATGTGGCATCTCCAAAAATTCACATGAACTCAAAAAATTATGGTTTCTATCCCATTATACAGATCTTGAATTTAGATGAATTTACAAATTTGTTTCATTCAATTTGGAGCTAAAATGTAGAAGTTATGATTGGTCAAAGTTCTCTGCTTCAGTCCAATCCTAAAATTACTAATTTCTGGCATATGGGGTCCATTGTCATTCTCTGGCATTTATTTTTCTTTTATCTCCTCTGTACTCTCGACATGTGGGTCCAGCTACTGTTCATGGGGTCCACATGTCAAGATGGGTTCGATGGAAGAGTTCCATCGACAAGAGGGCCCAGCGGTCTTGGGACGCTCTGTTCTGAGGTGACAGTGGGGCCCACATCGGTAGAAATAAAAATGTTCGACCTGGCCTGCTGCGGAGCCGGCGGCTCGAACGCGCGCGGCTGAGGGAACGGGGGAGGGAGGAGAGTTAGCGCTGATAGCCAAGTGAGCGGGGAGGCTTTGCCTACCTC
This sequence comes from Dendrocalamus sinicus, assembly GCA_036346575.1. Lineage (NCBI taxonomy): Eukaryota > Viridiplantae > Streptophyta > Magnoliopsida > Poales > Poaceae > Dendrocalamus > Dendrocalamus sinicus. The sequence continues at coordinate 75,810 of JAYEVI010000176.1, read as the reverse complement.
TATAGGGCGATTTATTCCCTTGAGGTGGGGCTGCAGCGGAGTCCGGTACGACGGCGAGGGCCGAAGTCTTCTGAGCATTTGTGACTGGCAGATCAAATGCAGGGTTGTATTTCTATCATCAGGCTGGTGGCAGATCAAGACATATATAGGTATAGAGCAGGATGCAAGGCAAATGTAACAACTGCAACCTCTGTAATGCTGAGCACAAATTTTTATTAAACACAACATTATTTTGTTTTTAGCGCTGCATGAAGTCCAGAAGTGCAAATGTAACAACTGCAACCTCTGTAATGCATGAAGTCCAGAAGAAACAATTCATTGTCTTAGTTTGAGCTATAAAACACAACACAAAATTCAAATAGGAAACACAAGTAGTCAGTTTTCGGGTGAAGCCATGTGGATTAACCTGCAGCTCAAATGGAGCATATGTAAGTAACATTTGGCAATAATATAAATGACAACACACAAATATTATTGGCAGAAACATATTCAGTCATCTCCAAATTAATTTGTAAATGCAAATTAATACATCTCAAGCAATGTCTATGTTGAACCATGATAGTCTCATTTTCGGGCATGAAAGAGAAATGCGGATTATATTGGAGGTCGCAATAAACTGTGTTGCCTTTCGCCCGTCCTTCATCATCAACATTAAACAAGCCATCTTCATCAAATCAAAATCCTGCAGATCGCTTCTTTGTGACGGTGGAGTCCTCTGTGTTTGATTGACCATTTGAAGGACTGAAATTACCATATTTCAAAGAACATAAGTCAACTCTCCATTGACTTCCCAATGGACCAACACACTGCTGATTAAAACACATTTTGAGAAAAATTTCAGTTAAAACATATGATTTCTTTATAGAAAATTTTCAGAAATCCAACTAAAGAGGAATAAGTATGTACCTTGCGTATCCTAGAAATCATCATCTTCATCGTCGTCGTCTAGGCACATGTTATCATTGTTCTCATTGCCACCATCACTACAGTATTGCAGTACAGTTTCATCCTCATCCTCACTATCTTCAGGAATTGTAGCTTGCTTCTTGCTTCTTATGAGGTCTACTAAATTAGCTTCAAGTATAGTGGCTTCTCCACCTGAAGATTGTGCGTAACCTCATGAACATCACCTTCTTGCACTTCATGCTCGATGATCGAACAATGATCATCCCGATGCACATCATGACTGGTTCATCTTTTTCAGCCACATCATAAATATTCCTATGTTCAAATTTTTGCACAACTCGCCATTCTTTGCCTAAAGATGTGTCTTGCAAGTAAAATATCTTTCTCGATTGAGTTGCCAAGATGAAAGGGTCAGTCTTGTACCATAATGACTGCACATTGATGGATTTGAAATGCCCGTCATCTCGAATGCCTCTTGTCTTGCCACCTTGGTTGTACCAATCGCATCGAAATAGAACCACGGATCGACGTGCTTCAAAATTGGAGTTATATTGCAACTCAATTATCTCCTTAAGGACACCATAAAAATCAATGTTTTCCCCATCATGTGTACCTTCGGTCATTACACCACTATTTTGTGTCTGTAGGTACTTCTCACGGTCCATAGTGCTATACCGCGCTCCATTAACAATGCAAGCTGCACAGGTCTTGACTCGGAGATCCGGCCACATGAAAGTGCATACAATCCTTCACTAACCTCTTCAGCTTCTCCGCCCATAGCTTCACAATCTGGGTGCAATAAAAGTACTCGAGATCACCAATTATATATGGCTCCTAAACCATTTATGAAAGCTGAAAACACAAGGTCTAGTGACTTACATGGCTCCTAAACCATTTTGGAAATCCTTGTTCAAGCCTTTTATCAACATCATGTGCACCTTCCTTTAGTAGCTCTTCCTGTAGATCTTTGCAGACAAACTTTATTCATAAGAAATAATTTGATAAATTTGTAATAAAACACACAATAATTCCAAAAAAAAGTAAATGATACTTACTCCAAATATGGCTCAACTTCTTCACATTTATTTAGCACATACCAAACTAACTTGCCCATGACACCATCATCAATGTATTGTACCCTATTAGATCCAACAAGAGTAACACCATGCATAAAAACAGAGGTGTCATCAAACAATGGACCATCACCTCCACTACCATCATCCTGGTTAAATCTAGTGTCAACATCCTCCATGTACCTTGAACAAAAGTCAGCGTGTCACTTGCAACATAAGCCTCAAGAATTGATCCTTCCGGCCTAGCCCTTCCTTACAAAATTCTTCAAAGTGCCTAGTCGCCTTTCTATTGGGTACATCCATCCATACGAACAGGACCTCTAAGCGGTGCCTCATCGTGAAGATGGACAGCCAAGTGCACCATGACATCAAAGAAGGCCGGAGGAAAAATTTTCTCAAGCTTGCTTAGGATCAATGGGATTTACGCTTTGGTAGCTTCACAACATCTATCCTTAGATTTCTACTGCACAATTCCCTGAAGAACTTCCCGAGCTCTGCAATTGCTTCATATACATCCTTCCTGATAAGTCCTCTTAGGCCTGCAGGTATGATTCTTTGCAGGAGTATATGGCAAGAATGTGTTTTCAGCTTCCCCTGCACCTTGGAAGAATCTGCACTTATGAATCTTGCTAGGTTCGTTGCATATCCATCAGGAAACTTGATACCTTTGAGGAACTTGCAAAACTCGATTCTCTGATCCTTCTTCAAGACATACCAAGCATGTGGAACAGTGCCTGAGTTGCCATCCTGCTGTAAGTGCAATTCAGGTCTTATGCCCATATCATGTAAATCTAGCCTAGCATTGGTTGTGTCCTTGGTCTTGCCGTCGACATTGAGTAATGTGCCAAGAAGGTTTTCACATATGTTTTTCTCTATGTGCATCACATCAAGATTATGTGGAAGCTTCAAATATTTCCAATATGGCAATCTCCACAACCCAACTTTGCGGCTAAGAATCACTGGACCTTCGTTACGCTTCCTTTTCTTAGTTGCGGGATGCTTCCACGCCTAACATCTTTCACCTTCTCTAGCTCCTCTTGGACCTCCTCTATAGTGAACTTACAGCTCAACTTTGTTTTCACGCCGTCCCTCAAAGCCAAGCTTCTCGCCAAGCATGTGTCCTTGGAAGGTATCGACGATGTCCAATGTAACATAACTTATTCCTTATTGCCCGAGACAACGATTCTTGTCACAATGAATACATGCATAATAGCCTTTTGTTGTTCGCCTGATAAGGTGCTCAACGCTGGATAATCATGTATACACCACAACACGGCAAAGACGAAGCTTGAACTTGTTACCAATACATGCATCCTAGGTATCGACACCTGCCGAGAGATCGAGCGGTTCTTCTATTAGGGCTCAAGGAACAAATCAAAATCCTTTCTGGAGATGATGGACCAGGATGAGTAAAGACATAAAGCGCTTTCTTTGGATTCACGCATTCCCATGGTGGGAGATTTAAAGGTGTCGAGCACGTGCCACATGCTATATTGGGTACTCATGTTGCCAAATGGATTGAATCCATCCGTAGCTAAGGCAAGCCTCAAGTTCCTCGGATCATTGCAAAATTTGGATACCTGCTGTCAAAGTCCTTCCATGCCTCCCCATCACCGGATGGCTCATTACATTGTCATTGGCGTCCTCACTTTCTTGTGCCATTGTGTTTCCTCAGATGTTCGTTTTGAAGCAAAAATCCTCTTCAACCTTGGTATAAGTGGAAAATGCCTCAAAACCTTATGTGGAACCCGCTTGCTCCCATTAACATCTTGCCATCTAGATTCCTTGCATCTGGGCACACATCCACCTTGGCATAATCCTTCCGAAACAACACACAATTGTTCTTGCACACATGGATGTTATCGTATCCAAGGCCCAATTCACGAAGATATTTCTTGGCATCATCATATGATCTTGGAAATTCACACTAAGGGAATCTGAGGACAACAACTTCATCATTACGGTAAATGCTGTATTGCTGATTCGATAACGAGACTTGATATACAAGATAACCTCACGAGAAAAGAGAATTTTGAATGGCTAGATCCGGGCCAAGTGACCGCCGCATCTTCAAGGACTCTTGCAAACCTTGGCTGTTCTCCATCTGCCTCTGCACATTTGCGTCTGGATCTCCTATCATCTCTCGGTACTCTGTTATCCTCATCATAATCATCATCCGCCACATCCACAAGTATCCCTTCATCATGATCAAATCCATCCACCTCCCGCTCTAAATACTCAACTACTTCATCATCCGCCAACTCTCCATGATGAATCCACAGTGTATGCAGTGACATTCCATAAATGTGTATGTGGTCATCCACCTCTTGCTGAGGCCGTAAAGTTTGATTAAGACATTTGCGGCACGGACAAAGTATATGGCTGTCTTCGGGGTATCTTTCACTAACAAATTGCATGAATTGTTGAACTCCAGTGATATATGCAAGTGTGAACTGTCTCCCATGAATCCAACTTCTATCCATCTGTTTGAACAAATTTCCCAAAAGGTGTTACCTGATACAATATGTGAGTCCAGTTTCCATCTCTTGGGCCAGAACAATGTCTTAGTATCACTCCGCCCTTCTCAAACTCTCGCAGCACAAGGTTGGTCTCCCTCACGGAGGATCTGTGAACGAAACCAAAGCTATATATCAAATAGGAACATGAAATCGCTAATAGACTACTAATCCAGCACAAAACCAAGCATCACTCCCTCGCATAATTTTGTGACGTATAGAACATTTTTTAAAAGAAAATGGTTAAGGACAAATTATGCTCGCGAGCAATTGGTCATTTTGATTTCTTTGCGGCACATCTCTAGTACTACAGTACACCGTAGAAGGATAAAGCCAAACTTACATATATGTTACTGGCGCGACGAAGTACATTATCAACTCTCATGTAAAATGAATCAATTCAGTTGCCATGTTTTTACTTTTATTGAAGATCAATCATTACATTTTAATCAAAGTTGCGGTGGACTGAAATTAATCGAGATAAGGATCAACATATTTATTTTGACAAAGCTAACAAGGAGCATTCCTATCGGCATGCACGGATGCACCAATGCTAAATCTCTGCATGCAAATATAATCCCAAGGCATGTAATTAGTCATCGCTCTATAAGGCGGAGTAGTACAGTACAATGACATATCCTTCATGGTATTATCTGTGATTGCTTTTATAACTATCAAAACTTCAAATTGAGAAGCGACGACTAGCCTCTGCAAATTTCTACAAATAGGTGGATCATTGGTACAATTTCTCTATAATATTTCGAAAGGAGCAGCAGAATCATGGAAAGTAAATTGTCTATCTCTATGAGGCACTCAAGCGAACACATGGTGGGCAAGTGGTGCGCTAACCCGCAAATAGATCGAGCGAACCTCCACCGGCGCCAAGCCGCCTCCGCCACGGGTCCACCACCGAGCTGCCTCGCCGCTGGTCCGCCGCCGCCAGGTCGCGCCGGTCCAAAGCGCGGGTCCCATGCCACCGGTGCGCCGCCGGTTGCCTCCGCCGCCAAATGCCGCCGCCGCGGGTTCGATTTGGATTATGGTGTCGAGGGTCCACCGCTCGATTCAATCAATAACGGTAGCCATTCAATTATCATGTTCAAAGATATGACAAGTAGGGAAAATTAGACACCTAAGTCACAAAAGCTCCTGCAGTGCGGTGGTAAGGCTTCACCTTGTGTTCCACCACATGCGTTCGAATCCAGTGCGGCGCTATTTTTGGCCAGTTAACGGACGGGGCGGGGAGCTGGAGTTGCCATGTGGTCGTGGGACCGGTGCCGGTGTGGGCCACGCTGCGCCACGTGGTGGAGGGACCACGGGGTTGGTGGGACCGGACCGCATGTGGGACCCATCGAGCCATGTGTAGGTGGGACCCACGTGGTGCATGTGGGGCGTGGGTGTGTGCGAGATGGGTGCATTATATACGTGACGAATTTGTTTTGTTGTTTTGGGACGCTTCTTTGCTTTTCATCATTATTTTTAGTGCACGGGCTCACACACATCACCTATGATTTGAAGCTACAAATTTCGTCATTGAAAGTTCAAGTTTCATGACGAAATTCCTAAACGTCACAAGGTAAGCGTCATAGATAAGCACATTTGTAGTAGTGTGAGACACATGGAAGACATCATGTATCTAATTGATAAGCCACTTCTCCTTTACGCTTCAACAACTTGAACAGTCCAACATACCTTGGTACAAGCTTCCCTTTCATCTGGAATGTATTGACACCTTTGAATGACATAATTCTAAGATGCATATAATCATCTGGTTCAAAGCTCAATTCTCAGCAACGAGTATCAGCATAGCTTTTTTTGCCTAGTCTGAGTTGTCTTCAGCCTTTCTTGGATTAGACGGACCTTCTCCTTAGCTTCTTTTAGAATTCGAGACCAAATACTTGGCTTTCTCTGGTCTCTTTCCAATTAAGAGGGGTTCTACATTTTCTTTCATACAGAGCTTTGAATGGTGACATTTGCAGACTGGTTTGATAACTGTTGTTGTAGAAAAATTCCATAGTCTAGCACACAAGCTTTTAGCATATCCTCGAGAATCTGATTCACACGCTTGAGTACCCATGGCTTCATGGAAACTTGCCCAAAACCTTGACGTAAATTTCAATCCGTGATCTGACACTATCCTTTTATGTACACCATGCAGATTTACAATCCTTGACATGTACATATCCGCCAACTTGTCACTAGCATAGGTTGTCTTGACTAGAATGATATGAGAAATTTTCATGAAATGATCCAAAATTACCCATTTAGAATCAAAACCTTCCTAGGTCTTAGGTAATTCGATGATAAATTCCATATCAAGTTCTTCCCACTTCGACTCAGAAATTCTTAATGGTTGCAACAGACCTGCCCGGTCTCTGATGCTCAGCTTTAACTCTCTGACAAACATCACAAAGCGCAACATGCTCTGCTATCTCACGCTTCATATTAGGCCGCCAATACTTGTCCTGGACATCTTGATACATCTTTGTACTACCTAGATGAATCAAACATAAAGATTCATGGGCTTCTTTGAGTAGTAACTCCTTTAACTCCTTTTTGTCTGGCACACATAACTACTCCTTGAACTGTAGCATGCCTTGCTCATCTGTAGTAAAACCTAAAGCTTTTCCTTTGCTAAGGTTAACCTTGATCTGAATACCCTTATCATCAACCTATGCTTGACAGATCTGATCATCCAATATTGGCTTAACTTCCATGGTGGCTAAGAATCCTTCCTCAAACAACTCCAAAGTAAGCTTCTAAAACTCCTCGTGTAAAATTGGTTGACTTTCTTTGATCATCACTGTATTGCAGTAGCTCTTTTGACTCAGTGCATCAGCTACTACCTTGGCCTTTCCTAGGTGATAATGGATTCCCACATTATAATCCTTGATCAGCTCCAACGATCTCCTTTGCCTGAGGTTAAGGTTATACTGAGTAAAAATGTACTTCAAACTTTTATGATCGGTATAGATCTCACAACAATTCCCCATGTGATAATGACGCCAAATTTTCAAAGCGTGCACTACAACTGCTAACTCCAAATTATGCGTAGGATAATTCTCTTCATGCGGCCTTAACTGTCGTGAAGCATAGGCTACCACTCTTCTATCGTGCATCAACACACATCTCAAGCCTTTACAAGAAGCATCACAATAAATCTCAAAGTTCATGTTGATATCTCGCAATACCAAGACTGGTGCTATAGTCAAACACTCCTTCAACCTCTGAAAAATCTTTTCGCACTCTGGCATCCAGATGAACTTTTTTTCCTTCTTTAACAGCTGCGTAAGTGGCCTGACTAAACTGGAAAATCCTTCAATTAAGAGATGATAATATTCTGCCATACCAAGGAAACTCCTCACTCATGGTACTGTGGTAGGCGACTTCCAATTAAGCACATTTTTGGGATCAACTGCAACACCATCGACTGATATGACATGGTAGGAAAGCAACTTCCTTCATCCAAAATTCACACTTGTTGAACTTGGCATACAATTGGTCTCTCTGAGCTTCTGCAACACTAACCTCAGATGCTCTTCATGCTCGTTTTCATCCTTGGAATAGATCAAGATACCATCGATGAACACAACAACGAACTTGTCTAAGTACTCCAGAAACACCTTGTTCATGAAATACATGAAGTATGCTGAGCCATTAGTTAAACCAAAATGACATCACGATGAACTCATACAGTCTATAGCGAGTAGAGAACACTGTCTTAGGAATGTCCTCCTTGTGAATCCTCATCTGGTGGTATCCTGATCTCAAATCAATCTTGGAGAACACACCGGCTCCTTTTAGCTGATCAAACAGACCATCGATCCTCGATAACAGAAACTTGTTCTTAATAGTGACCTCGTTGAGTGCTCGATAATCCACATACATGCGCTGACTACCATCCTTCTTCTTAACAAACAACATTGGTGCTCCCTACGGGGATGAACTAGGTCTGACATAACCTTAGTCTAACAACTCCTGAATCTACTTCTTTAATTTGGCTAACCCATTAGCAGGCATCTGATAGGGTCTCTTGGATATCACGTAGTACCAGGTGCTAACTCAATTGAGAACTCAACTTCTCGATCTGGTGGCATTCCTGGAAGATCTTCTGGAAACACATTTAAAAATTCTCTGACAACAGGCACATCCTCCAACAAGATTCCTTTGCCCTGATAAACTATAGCTTCCTTTGGTTGACTCAAGCTAACTTCAAACTTCACTCTGACTCCATTTGTTACTAGAGAAATAGCTCTACTTCCACAATCCAACACTGTTTAGTGCGTCTTAAGCCAATCCATTTCTAGGATTACATCCAAAGACTGGATATCCAGGACAATGAGATCAGTGAGAAATTCCACCCCTTCAATGGTGATCTTAACTTCTGAACATCCTAGATTCGTACTCAACTCCGAACCAGGGGATTGAACCAAAAGAACAGAACCAAGAATAACCGTTTTCAACCATTGCCTAACCACAACTCTGAAAAACAAACAAATGTGAAGCTTTGAAATCAAACAAAACTGTAGTAGGTACTGAATTTACTAGGAACTCACCCATCACAACATCCGGTGCTGCTTGAGCCTCCTCTGCAGTAATGTGGTTCACTTGTCCTCATACAACAGATTGCTGCACTTAGTTGACTTGACCTGAAACTTGAGATGCTCCACATCCTAATCTTAAAGAAGGGGTTCAGTCTGGCGTAGCTCCTAGATTGAAATGAATTGGCATTGGAGCTTGCTTTTATAGACACTTGTTAGCATAGTGCCCAGGCTCAAGGCACTTGTAATAGGTGATTGATGTAGGGTTAGCATTCCTCTAAGGCTGACTACTTCCACTGATTGGGTGCAATCCTGAAGCATTGAAATGGGGTGTTGGTGCCGGACTTCTGAATCCCGACTTCTGTTGCACATGCCAGGCTGATAGGCATTGAAGCGAGGTTTTTGGGACTGATGCATGTGAGCTCCCTACTGCATCATCCTCCTCTTACGAGTCTCTTCTAGCTCATGATGACTTCCTCAATGAGTATTGCTTTGTCCACCATATTTTGGAAACTGGCATAGTCATTACCCACAACTTGGACTTTCAAAGCAGGGTTGAGTCCTCTCTTGAATCGCTTCTGACGTGCATCATCAATCACTACATCCTCTGGGGCATAGCAGGCTAGTTGAGTGAACGTGTTGAGATATTCACTCACTGAAATGTTCTTCTCCTATAGCTCACAAAACTCTTCCTTCTTCATCTCAATCACCCCATCCAAGATATGGGTATGATGAAAAGCTATTGCAAACTCTACCCACGTGATGCTATCTTGGTCCTCACACACGGCGCAATAGTTCTCCCACCATTCTATAGTACCTCCTTCCAACTGATGGGCGGTGTAGAATATCTTCTCTCAATTCATGCATTGAGCAAGATTCAGCCTCTTCTTTATGGAATGAAGCCAATCATTAGCTTCCAAGGGTTTGGAAGACTGGGAATAAGTTGGCGGTCTTGTCCTTATGAACTTTGTAAACTTCAACTATTGATGAACTGGTTGGGGTGCAACTGCCTCCTAATTCTGCCGATTCATTGCTGCATTCATGTTTTGCATCATGGTGTTCATCAACTGAGTTTGGGCTACCATGAACTGACTCAAGATAGGATCCAATCCTAGTGGTATTGACTGGGGCACTTGAGTCAGCAGATCCATGGCATTGCTTCCTGGTACTTATTGATTCTGACTGCGGCCAGATGAATTCCGGGTATCAATCATCTGATATGGTGACACTAAGGTTACCAAGGAAAGAGGGAAAAGAAATATACAAAAGGTAAACTATCTAAGGAGGATAACTAATGGCAACTTAAACTAAGTGAACACTTAGCTGGAAAGAGCCTAACAAAAAAACACCTTGAATTACTCCAAATAAAGATCTTCGACATGATTGCAACATAACGCTGGAAGCAAAACTGCAGCTCACATCACACACAACTGCAACAAAAGCAAAACGATCTACACGGTGCTAAAAACTATTACCAGTCTCTAATCAGATGGCTCCCAATCTTCACGTAATCGTTAATCTTGTCTTCAAATACATTGGGTGCATCATTGATCCTAAACTACGCAGCAAAGCTTGAAAAATTCCATGCCAACCTCCTCTTTGATTATGGAATACTTGAGACATCTATGGACATTAGGGGATAAGAAGTCAATTTAAGTTTTGAAAAAAGCATTCTAGAGAAGGCAAAAAGTAAGAATCCCAAGAATGAGGTAAGAATAGAGAATTACTGGATAATCATTTAGTTGATTTGATTTAGAAAATAAATTTTGAAATTTTGTTAATTCGAACATTCTAACTAGGGCTCCGTCCTATAGTTGATGTAGCTCTGATACCATCTCTTTTAAGACCCAAATCTGCAAATCAGGACTCTCCTATTTATTCTGCACCAGTTCAAGATCACACTAGTACACACAGTGTAAACATAGATGAAATATCGACCACACCATGATTTACTAAGAAAAGACTAAAATATTATTAATTATTAGAGTTACGACTTTATGGCCAAGCTTACAAATAATAGCCTAAAAGGGCTTAAGAAGCTAGCAGCGGAAAATAGAAATAAGCATAGTATCCATTCGACATGCCCACAGGCAATCGACTAGGGAGTGAAGTCCTAATCCGAGAAGTCGTCGAAGTACCTCCTTCACATACCTCTGGCTAGTATGGTTCTTCTTCTTCAACTAAGCAAGTATGGATATAGCCATGAGTACATGGAGTACTCAGCAAGTCGTTTTTAACAAAGATGCAATATATAATAATGCAAAGCTTATCAAAGTATGGCTGAATGGTTATTTTGTAGAAAGTGATTATTTAGAGTAATACACTAAATAGATTGAATGCACATTTTTGGAAAGGACGTATATAAATAATTAATAATCAAAGGATTGTATGAACCACAAGTGAATTAACCATTCACTTCCCAATCAACTTACTCTCAACCTGACCAAGATTTTTATAAAAAACCTACCCCTCGTATGAAATCACCGAACATTGTCCATAACCAAGGACATGGCTATTTGAATAATTTTACACTATACAGAGGTTGCACAATTTTACCCAGATGATATGCCCTTCTTGTAGTGTCACCGGTATAACACGCTTCCTTAGGCGTACCAACCAAGAAGTTCACAATAAAGCATTTACAATACTCAATCTCAACCTAGTTCCACCTGCTCCCTTAATGTAGATCCATGGCTATGACCAAACCATATTCATCCCAATGACAGAACCAAAATTAAAATATCATAAATTAATCAGCTAAGTCCATCCCATACTGGACATATGGTTGCATGATAAAGCTCATGTCATTAGACATTACCCAGGCGAAACATCCAAATGCCAAAAGTGCTGACCACACTTCCCTCTTTACTGTATGATCATTTGTCAAAGCGAAAATCAGTTTATATAACCATTACCAATGACACTACCCATGTCATGGTATTCAAATTTTATGACTATGACTGACCACCATGATTCAATATCTCATTAAGTCAAAATTAATTAATTTAACATGTGATGATAAGCCCAACGTACTACAGTAAGCATAGCTAAGCATACTAGACATATAACCAAGTGGATACTAGTATTGTATCACTAGATAATTACCCATCCTATGGTGATAATGGAATCATGGTATTTAAATTATCAATGGAGGGATTAATCAAGTTAGACAATAACTACCAAATACAAAGGTTTGTATTAAAATAGCAATGCATCATAATTTAAAATAAAATAACAAATAAATAGATTTGAAAACTAGGTTCAACATGATCAAAGAATATGACTTTCCTTGGCCTTGCTCAATCAACAACTCTTCAACTTTTGCTCCTTCGAAGACGTTATCTAGCGAGAGAGAAAATGAATAAATAAAAATAAAATAAAATTCAAATGAATTTCAAAAATTTCAAATCTATAATAAAAATATAGAGCTCAATTTTACATGAATTTAGGAAAAAGAATTGGCTCAATCGGAGCTAGGACGAAGAAGAACAGGCTCTCGAAAAATTTAAATCTAAAAAAAAGGAAATAGGATTTACTAAAATTATTTTTCTAAAGAAAATAGGAATTATGACATCACTGTTGACATGGGAGCTGACTAGGCTCTAGGGGTGTATAGATCCTATCCCCCGTAAACAGAATCTTAACCCCGAGTTTTGAGCTAAATTGAGAACAGGAATGGGTAGTTGATTCTAAGTCGATCTTCGCGCTCCTAGGTGGCTTCTCTCTTCGAGTGGTTGCTCAACTGAACCTTGCAAATATGGATGGCTTGGCATCTTATTTGCTTCTCCATGGTATCAATGTTCTTGATCGGATGCTCTGTGTATGTCAATTCTTTCTGGAGCTTGATAGTCTCTACTTGGGTTTGCTCTTAGGTACTCTGAGACACTTTTTGAGCTATGAGACATGGAACATGTTGTGGATATCTATCAGGCTTGCTGGTAACTCCCATTGATAGGCCACCTCTCCACACTTGGCAATGATTGGAAACAGGCCTATGTATCTTGGCGCAAGCTTGCCTTTCACCTTAAATCTTTGAATTCCTCTAAGAGGTAGCACCTTAAGGTAAACATGATCTCTAATTTCAAAGGTTAATTCCCTGTGTTGGTTGACAGCATAGCTCTTTTGCCTAGACTAGGCAGCTTGTAGGTGGTCTCTGATCAGTCAAACTTTCTCTTCTGCCTGCTTAAGAGTTTCTGGTCCAAAGATGCAACCTTCTCCTATTTTCGACCAATGCAGAAGGGTTTTGCACTTTCAGCCATACAGTGCTTCAAATGCATAGGGTAAACATCTCACCCAATTTTTAGTAAACTCTAGGGCACAGGCCCGAAGCATGTCTTCAAGAATCTAATTTACCCTTTTAGTTTGCCATCAGTCTGAGGGTGATATGCTGCGCTAAAGGCTAGGTGGGTTCCAAGTGCATCATGTAGACTAGCCTAGAAATGTGAGGTGAACTGAGACCCTCAATCAGAGACTATTCTCTTGGGTACTTCATGCAAACACACGATATGAGCCATATATAACTCGACCAATATGTCTCCCTTGTAAGTGGTCTTCACTAGGATGAAATAAGCAACTTTGGTCAATCTGTCAACTATGACCCATATGGAATCATATCTAGACTTGGTTCGTGGTAAGCCAGTAATGAAATCCATTCCAACTTCTTCCCACTTCCACTTGGGAATCTGTAGGTGTTGAAGTAGTCCTAGAGGTCTCTGGTGCTCGGCTTTAATCCGTTGACACACATCACAACATGCTACAAACTCAGCCATGTCTCTCTTCATACAAGGCCACGAATATAGGGTCTTTATATCCTGATACATCTTGGTGCTTTCTGGGTGTAGGGTATATGCTGAGCTATTGGCTTTTGCAGGATCGTATGGCGCAATCAGAGGGGGGTGAATGATTACCTCTGCTTTTTGATACTTGAAAAGAAATCTCAAACCAAAACAAAAACCAATCTAAATTACCGGATGTATATTTTGACTGCAAGTCGTTCAACTACTCACTTGACCTCCTTTGCATGTAGTCAAAATCTTCTTCCACTCAAAAGCCTCGATCGCTTCAAATGCTTTGTTCACTTGATCACTTCGACTGCTCGAATGCTTCGTCCTCTTGATCGCTTCGACCAATTGAACAACGACAAGCTAAAGACAACACCGTACTGGTAGATCATAAGATCATGATGCGATAGCACACTGACGAGAACACAGCAAAGCGATGCTCAGAAAAAACTCACTGTGCTTCGATTGAGACAACAAGACAACGACGGCGGTGATTTCTTTCTTTTCCTGGAATATATCTGGTCTATTATTTCTGGATCATGTTCTGTGGCTACAAAGCGCCCTCACGGCACCCCTAAAAACCCTAGCGCAAAAAGCCTCCCAAAGCCATGGTTAAACCCTTAGCCTCTCCTCTGCTTTTATGTGCTAGAGCCCTAAACTGTGTCTTTATCAAACTGGACACACAATTCTATCTCTTTCAAAAATCAAGGGACTCGAAACCCTTTTGAACATGGATTTTATTCAAACTCTCAATCTTCTCAGTTATGGACTTTATCCACAACTCCTAACCAACACGTGATGAAGCCTCCAGGACAGCTCCTCGTGTATCTTCATCACTCACCATTAACTTCTGTATCGAAGCCTTCAGGACCACACCTCCTATAGCTTTTCCACGCATCATCACTGCTCGTGTTGAAGCCTCCTAGACCGCATTGCCTATAGCTTCTCCACGAATCACCACCTTTGATCTCCTCGTGCTCTGGCGTGAGTCCGACCACCTCGTATGACATCCTCAACCATCGGGACCTCAGATTTACCCTCCTTGTCACCGACCATGATCGTCTCTATGCCTACCTGCACACACAAAGAACAAAGAACATTTTCCCAACATAAATTCTCCACAACTTGACCAACATCAGCACACACGTATAACATATTCTCGTCTATCCATAGACAAGAACCAAACCATCAATGAATACCAACCAGGTCGTCCATGGCCACAATTTCTACACTCTCCAGAAATCCACCTTCTGATCATTCATTATGACCGGTTATGCCCTCCATGTAAAGACTGGTCGCTAGCTCATCAAATACTCAAACACAAGTACTCGAGAAATACAATCACTCAGAACACTCAAGAATAATAAGCATCGCTACCGACCACATAACCATCGAGTACCGCACAGACTACTATCAACGAGTACTGAAGCACCAACCACAAATCTCTGACAACCAATTGCTGACCACAAATCTCCACCTCAAGGCAGTCTCTCCTAATCAGTTCATTTTGGACTCGGCTCCTCATGAGAAGCAGAGGCAGCCTATTTTAAGAAGCGAATTGTTTGGCACAGCTTCACGTAATTTAAAAGAGAAGTTCAGAGTAGAGTTTTGCTAAACAGGCCCTTAGTTTGCATGGCGTCGTGTGCGTCGGTTGCATGTGTAGCGCTGGGTTTGGCGTAGTTTCGGTAGCTGTGGTGATTTGTTGTGGGATGGCACGGCAAAAGGATAACTATGGCGTAACTGTAGGTCTAATTGTAGGCTAATCTAAATGTAATCTCTAGATGCCAATAAAAGGAGGAGGAAAACAGAAAAGTCATAGTTGTTGTGTGGCGCTAATTTCCCTCTCGTGTTCTAGAATTTACACCGATCTCGCCTGATTTCCAACAGTCTTCGCCTCCGGGAGGTCGCCGACGCTACTCCACCCCTCTGCTGCTCCTCGTCTTCGACTTATCCCTCGCCCATCGCGGTCGCTTGCTGGATGGCCACGCCGGCGAGCTGCCGGCGGCCCGGCGCCAACCGCGGTCCCCTCCTTCCAAGCACCTCCGCCCCTCGCTCCCTTCTGCTCTCAGCCTCCGCGCCATCAATAACGTTGCCGCTTCACTCATCCACGGCTCCACGTCGCACCTTCCTCGCCTCAAACTTCGCTGCATCTCGCTTCGCATAGCCGTCACCCTCCCCACTAGCCGCCCCTCCTAGCCCCTCTCCTCCTGTACTGAGGCGCTGCTCGCCCTTGCCGCCCACCAACTGTTCTGTTCGTCGCAATGCCTCCCTCCTCTCTGTGATGGTTACCTTTTCAGTTGGCATGGAGGGCAGAGGGGAGTGGAATGGTGAGGCATCCAGGGATGACGACAGGAGTAGAGTTGGCAAGAAATGGCCACCGATCCCGTCCCGCCTCTGTTGTAAAGGGGGTCTTACGACCTCTCAGGATCTTCCACGACCGGTTAGGGTCGTTTACGACCGGTGAGGATTGAGTACGACCAGTTCTGGATCGCTTCAAACTCTTCCGATCGTTTTTTCAACGTGGTCGTAAATTTACTGTAGCAATTTACGACCGCTCTGATATATCGCTGCCGCTGCCTTCCTTCAGCCGCTCGAGATACCGTGATCGCAACCTTCTACGATCACGTAGTGATGCTGGCGATCACTGTTCACCGTAGTCGAACACCCGTACGACCACGTTCACTTCCTTCAACGTGATCGGAGTCTTTCCTGCGTAGTCGAAGAATTACTGTTACCTTTGCCTTGATCGTAGCACCTCTCGATCACGCCCGCTGGAACTTCGCCGTGGTCGTAACTCCTCCCGATCACGCTTGCGGTGATCGTGAGTCCTTCCGACCACGCCTTGCGCCAATCACACAACAAAACAAAGCTTTGTGTGTTTCCCTCTTTTTGGTATTTTCTCAATTGCTTGGTACATCGAATACATGGCTCTAAGCCTCCTTTTATACCCGGCTGTCCTACTTCAACACGGGTTTTACTATGATTACATCTTGGATTCCGACTCCGATTCTATTACGACTTCTACTCCGTTTCCATCTACGACTTTGAATTGCGGCTGCAATTCGACTTCGATTACACCCAAAATTTTTTTTTGCACATGACTCTAAAACAAGATTATTTACAACATTCTCTCCTAATCTTGTTTTTCGACTTGATCATGCCAATTTTCTTTCTCATCTCTGAAAACTTTATCCATTCAAATGACTTTGTCAATATGTGCGCTTCATTTCTTACGTTTACGATGTAGTCGATTGCAATCTTCCCTTCTTCGACACAATCTCGATGTAATGATATCTTGTGTCTATGTGTTTGCTTCTATCATGTAGAACCGGATTCTTGCTCGTGATATTGCAGATTTGTTATCAACCACGAAGCGTCACCTTTTTGAATCGCCGTTTGACAACTCGCTAATAGTCGGCGAGCTAGACTCCTTGGCAAGATGTTGCGCCGCTGCGATGTACTCAGCTTCACAGATGACAATGCGACCACCTTTTGTTTTTGTGATTGCCAATCGATCGGACTCTCCCCAAGCACGAACATTATGCCCGTCGTGCTCTTCCGATCATCAACATCTCCCGCCATGTCGCTGTCACTATAGCCCGTCAGGTGCAGCGACTTTCCACCTCCTCTCTTGTACTGAATCCCGAGATTCAGAGTACCTTTGATATACCTCAGAATATGCTTCACAGCGTTCATATGCTCTTGGGTCGGTTTCTCCATAAACCGACTCACATATCCGACCGCAAACGTGATGTCAGGTCGGGTGTGCACCAGATACCGTAGACTTCCGACAATGCTCCTATAAGTCGTGGCATCAACTGGTGATCCTGGGCCTGTCTTGCTCAACTTCAGATGATTCTCCATTGGGGTTTGACTTGGATTGCACTCTTCCATACCGCACTTCTCCAGAATCTTTCGGGCGTACGCCGACTGACAAAGTGATATGCCATTTTCGGTTTGTTTTACCTCGATACCGAGGTAATAGCTCAGAAGTCCCAAATCGGTCATCTTGAATAACTTCTTCATCTCCTCTTTGAACGTCATGATCTCAATTGAGTTTGATCCAGTAATGATTAAGTCGTCCACGTAAACTCCCACGATCAGTCTTTTCTTCGCATCTCCCCTTGAGTATACCGCATGTTCAGAGTTGCTTCTTCTGAATCCGAGTGCCGTTAGACTTTTGTCAAGCTTCAAATTCCATGCTCGTGGTGCTTACTTAAGGCCGTAGAGAGCTTTGTTCAGCCTCAAGACTTTCTCAGCTTGCTTCTTGGATTGAAAACCCAGCGGTTGAGAAACATAAACTTCCTCCTCAATGTCTCCGTTCAAAAATGCCGTTTTCACATCCATGTGGTGAATTTCCCATCCACCGTTTGTCGCTAATGCAAGAAGTAGTCGTATAGTCTCCATACGAGCTCATCGGGCAAAGACTTCTTCGTAGTCGATGCCTTGTTTTGAACATACCCTTTCGCCACAAGTCGTGCTTTGTGTTTTGCGACTTCTCCTTGGAATCCTTCTTTACCTTGAAGACCCACTTTAAACCGACGCTCGATGACCCTTTGGCAAATCGGTGAGTTCCCAAGTGTTGTTGTCTTCAATGGATTTCAGCTCTTCCCGCATAGCAGATTCTCCAATGTTCATCTCCGTCGCTTCTTCATAGCTTTGGGTTCTTCTCATTGTGTGTACAATGTGAGCTCATTCATCTCAGTATTGGCTCGGTTCGAGCATAGATCTCATCAATGCTCCTCATCTTCGGCACCCTGCCGTCTTCTTCACCTTCAGTATCAGGTGAGGCTTCCTGATTATTCGCATCAATCGTGTTCGAGCTTTGAGGTGTGGTCATAGCTCCTTCCTCCATTGTTGTATTGTCGGTATCGACTTCTTCGACTTCGAAGGTTACCCACTTCGACATGTCTTTCTCAATGTCCTCGTGTTCTTCCCACTCCCAATGCTTGTCTTCTTGAAAGACCACATCTCTGCTCACATGTAGCTTATTTTCGACTGGATCATAGCACCTGTACGCCTTGGTGCCTGGTTCCGAGCCAAGATAAATCATCCGTCGGCTCCGATCGTCTAGCTTCTTGAGATAAGTGGATGGCTTTACATGGGCTAAGCATCCGAAGACCCTTAGATGCTCGACATTGGGTTTTCTTCCCGACCACTGTTCATATGGAGTGATTCCAACCAGTGATCGCGTGGTCGCACGATTTAGCAGATAGACAGCATGTCGTACTGCTTCTGCCCAAAACCTCCCGGGCAGGAATCGGCTCTTCAATAGACTTCGTGCCGTTTCGACCACGGTCCGGTTTCTTCTTTCTACGACTCCGTTTTGTTGAGGTGAATATGGAGCCGTGAAGAATCTTGCAATACCCTTCTCTTCACAAATCGAGTCGAACTCTTTTGCGAGGAATTCTCCTCCTCGGTCTGATCTGACCGACTTCACCTTCTTATCGACTTCGTTTTCGACAAGAGTTATGAACTTCTGAAAGTCGTCTTTGCCTCATCTTTGCTCTTCTGCATATACACCCACATGGCTCTTGAATAGTCATCCACGATCAACATGAAGTATTGATTCCCGGCATCATGCGAGGTGTGATTGGTCCGCATGATCCACGTGAACCGATTCGAGTGCTTGTGAAGCTCAAACTCGCTGCGTGGAAAACCGCTACGAGTTTGTTTCGCCACCGACGACCTTCGCAGACTTGCTCGGGTGGTCGATTGTCGTAATCCGACCACCATCTCTTTTCCGCCATCGTGATGAGACTCTGGAAATTCAGATGTCCGAATCTTGCGTGCCATAGCCAGGCCGCATCATCGGTTGTAGTCTTCATACACTTTAGCTTGCATGCTTCAATTTGAATTTTATACGACGGTTTACCGTTCTCAGTACTTTCATTAGATCGCTCGGTGTGGTCGTACATCTTGAGATAGGTGTCTTTGAGTTCAATCCGACAACCTTCTTGATCAATTGTCCAAGGCTTATAATGTTGCTTCGTAGACTTGGAATGTAGTATACATTCGACAATCTCCTCGCTTCCATCCTTGCACCGCATCGAGTTGTGCCTCTCCCTTTATCTGAATGGTCGAGCCGTCTCCGAATTGTACTCTTCCAAGCACATTCTTATTTAATTCGTAAAACATCGAGCACGCACTGGTCATGTGGTTGCTGGCTCCGTTGTCGAGATACCGATCTGCCGTCCGCTCTTGAGTCGGCTCTCCTTCCTTCAAATGCACTCGGAAACACTTTCTCCTCGTTTAATAGAACCATTGTCGGTTAAATCTGCGCAGCTGAGCGACAACAGTAATGTTGGCTCTTTGTGTTCATCCGTTTGAGCCAGGTTTGCTTCCTCTACCTTCTTCTTACTCCGGCAATTCGCAGCATAGTGACCATACTTCTTGCAGTTGTGGCACTGGATGTGGCTCCGACATTCGGCAGCGTAATGTCCGAATTTTTCGCATGTGTAGCACTGGACATCAGACTTGTCTGTCTGGTGATTGCCATCTCCACGACCACCACGACCTCCTCGACCACTTCTTCCACGACCACCTTGGCCATAGCCTCGTCCTTGTCCTCGTCCATGAGACACGCCGCGGCCACGACCACGTCCACGACCGCCCCTTGATGATGATTCTCCTCGGTTCTTCGTGTCTTCCTTTACAAACAATGCTTGTTGGTTGTAAGGCCCTTGTCCTTCATTGTCGACTTGATAACTCTTTAGAAGCTGCTCGTGTGCTTTGGCGCTCCAGTTACCTCCTCAACCTTCATCTTGAGAGGTCTTGCGAGTGCGTGAGTGTAGTTACGACCGGAGAAACTTCTCTGTAGTACTCGTAGATACTTCTTCACCGCCACCTGCGTCTTTCAAGTCGTCGCGAGAGATTTGATCTCGTTTACGACTTCGTTAAACTTCCCAGAGAACTCCTCCACAGTCTGGTTCTTTCCCATCTTCAGTGATTCAAACTCACTCCTCAATGTTTGAAGTCGAACTTCCTTCACTCGATCTACTCCTTGGTGCATTATCTGCAGAGTAGTCCAGACGTCTTTCGCCGTCTCCTTGTCGATCAGCTGTCGCATCATCGAGTCGGGCACAGCCTGATAGATCGCCGCCATCGCCATCTTGTCAAGTCGTTCATCAACAACTTTGTCTTTCTCCTTCGGTTCAACCGGGCCCCAGACTCCCTGTGCGATCATGTTGACCTTCATCTTCATCGCCCAGATCGGGTAATTGTCCGAACTGAGGATCGGGTACTGCAGCGACACGCTTTCCTTCACCTTTGAAGCCTCCGCCATGGTTCACCGAGGCTCTGATACCAACTGTTGTAAAGGGGGTCTTACGACCTCTCAGGATCTTCCACGACCGGTTAGGGTCGTTTACGACCGGTGAGGATTGAGTACGACCAGTTCTGGATCGCTTCAAACTCTTCCGATCGTTTTTTCAACGTGGTCGTAAATTTACTGTAGCAATTTACGACCGCTCTGATATATCGCTGCCGCTGCCTTCCTTCAGCCGCTCGAGATACCATGATCGCAACCTTCTACGATCACGCAGTGATGCTGGCGATCACTGTTCACCGTAGTCGAACACCCGTACGACCACGTTCACTTCCTTCAACGTGATCGGAGTCTTTCCTGCGTAGTCGAAGAATTACTGTTACCTTTGCCTTGATCGTAGCGCCTCTCGATCACGCCCGCTGGAACTTCGCCGTGGTCGTAACTCCTCCCGATCACGCTTGCGGTGATCGTGAGTCCTTCCGACCACGCCTTGCGCCAATCACACAACAAAACAAAGCTTTGTGTGTTTCCCTCTTTTTGGTATTTTCTCAATTGCTTGGTACATCGAATACATGGCTCTAAGCCTCCTTTTATACCCGGCTGTCCTACTTCAACACGGGTTTTACTATGATTACATCTCGGATTCCGACTCCGATTCTATTACGACTTCTACTCCGTTTCCATCTACGACTTTGAATTGCGGCTGCAATTCGACTTCGATTACACCCAAATTTTTTTTTTTTGCACATGACTCTAAAACAAGATTATTTACAACAGCCTCAGCCTTCCTAAAGTCTGTTCGGCAAATGTTTCGTGTGCCTCGCAGTTGGCCATCGAGTTGCTTCTTGCCCGTTTCTGCAAGGCGAACGTGGTCGACGGATTCAGTTGTCGGCACGGGCAGCCTCGTCGCACCCTCCTTCCCGGTTGTTTGGCAAGTGCTTCGACTGCCTCGCCAGGGACCATGGAGTCGCGGCCTACCAAAACTCACCTCGATATCGTCCTTGTGGTGAGGCCGGGCATTTTGCCCGGTGGTATCGTCTTCGCCGCGCACGCGGCTCCCTTCCACCTCCGGCTCTCGTTGCGGCCGTACGTCCGGGTTCAAGCTTCAACCTGTTCCACAATTTTCCTCTGTTCCAACCTTAGATTATTTTTTGAGGAGAGAGGGATTTTTTTTGGAGGGGGTGGGGGAGAATTTATGGCCGTTGGATCTCTAATCTAATGGTCACAAATCGGGATGATAGTTAGGAAGAAAACATCTGGATGATATTTATCAATACCCAAAAAATTTATAAGTTGAGTTTTCTCAAATATTTCAAACAGTGCAAAATTAATGCATTTATTTTGTCAATGGAGAAAAGTTACACCCTTATATCTGTTGAAGTAGGCCGAAGGCAGATACATGTTCTATTTTTAGTGCTGAAAGAGGTGCTAACTGGTGGATATTCTGTGTTCTACAGGGATATTGGTAGAATATCTGAATTCGTGAAATCAAAGCATGAAGAAGGTGTTGTTTGCCCTAAATTTCATGTCCTGCAAGTCTGAAAATTTCACAGTAGCTGTTATCATTTTATTCCACCTCCATATGTCATATTAGCTTTGCATCCACCTATATCCATGAGGCTTATTACCTTGATGTCTGCTTTATATTCTCTACATAGCTGGAACCAGATGATTCTGGAGAAGTGGAGAGTAAGTCCTGAAAAAGGAATAAACACTACATTAATACTTTTAATTTGTTCTCAGTCACTCTTTGTTTAGGAGACAAGTAACTTACAGTTTAGTACATGTTTGTTGAAGATATATTTTCTATTAAATCTTGTGATTACTTCTTGCATTTAGCTCTGAACTATCAGAATTAGAGAACTAGTACACATATCTTGCGAGGCTGAGCTCTAATACTGTTTAGAACATAATGGTGTTGTGAGCCTTTTTTACTGACGACTCTCGTCGAAATTGGTAGGCATGCACTCTTTATTTTCCTGTAAACTGACTGCAGAAGGAAAAACTTCATGTGAACTGCAACTAGCTCAACTTCGTGCATCTGAACTCTCTGAGCACTAGCTAGTAAATACCTGTGAACGCTTACTTGCATTTACGTGAACAATGGCCGTGTCTACAAAGATGAGATATAGTCGTTGATCACCATATTTCTTAAGCCTACGAAAGCATTAAAGATTGCGGGGTACTGTAGACAGACCATTGAAGGAGTTGTCTTGTTTAGATGATGTGGAGGGTCACAGACTACATGACGTTCGAGGAAGGATCATTCTATTTCAACGTACAGAATATACTTATGCAAGAGAGAGAAGCATCAGGAGTAGATCCCCAACAGAGGACAAATCCCACAATCAAAGAAGCAGTGAATAAAGTTGGATTTGCATAGATTTCTTAATTATGTTGCGACCCATGCATGAATGGTACTCTTTGCTTTCTGTCAACCCATGCGGTGGTTGACAATTAACGAGCGATGCTGTGAGATGAGGCCTCGCAAACAGAAGGACGGACTGCACAATTTTTGTCACAAAAATCATGTAAACGAAGATGCCCTACACATTTTTAATTAGCAGACCAATCTCCATTTTATTACCAATCAGACCCGGATGAGTTTGATGGACAACATGAGGTAAATTAAAAACACAGAAATAAATAGCACGAGAAACCATGGAACCTATAAGTACGGTTCCAAATACAGACTTAAACCATTTAATTTAGGAAATAAACATCAAAATAAAATGGTATTCAAGTTGACAATCTTCTGGCATGAAGAACAGTCTACCAAGAAACTTCGCAGAAAGCGCACATCGCAGTCTGCACTTGTCAAGCCCACAGCTTCCAAGAGTTACAAGTAGTCTCATCAGGATGCTGCATAAGATATTGTAAAGTAGGAAAAAGAATTAGTTTGATGTGTGATCGTGCTCCTTTAATTTGTGGAATAGTTTTGAAATGTTGAGATTCATAAGAGCCGGGCCAATCGCCCAAACGTGACAACTATAAATTGCTATCGTAGGATAGCTATCCTAGTTAAGCATAGCTGGAATTATGGACTGTGTAAAAAGTTCGAAAATTGTGAAAATATTCACGAACATACTACCAAAATTATATTACATATACAAGTACAAATTTGTAGTTGTGACTTGCGAGAAACAAAAAAAGATGAGTTGTTATGTTAAATAGTGATTTTCACCTTATCTTAAGCCGTGAGAGTTTTAATACCAATTTAATTTTCACAGGTTCACTATCTTTTGTATTTTTTCTTAGATAATTTTTTTCGTGGGAACATTTCAATAGCTGTTATGCATTTCAATTATAGTTAGCTAGTATAGATTATCATTATTTATTGGGCCATTCGTCTTTTCTGTTTCCCTCAGCTACTGCAGAGTTGTCCAATTTGTTACAGGTTTACTAACTCATGTATTCTGTCGTGGATTTTGTAAGTTCATAAATAGCTATTTTTTTGGTATTTTGAAACATTTGTCTCATTTGTTTCTCTCAGGCTCGGTAGAGTTTGAACACCAAATTTCCTATGAGTTCACTAATTTGTGTACGTATTGTATCTTAATTACATGATTTTTTCAGCTCTTTTTTTAATGTTGTGTCATGTGGTTTGCTTAAAATGGGTAGCTATCCTATTGGGTAAACATCGGAATATTACATCAACATTGCTTAGGTGGGTATCCACCTATGACCTATGGTTGTTCTGCGTGGTGTTAGAAGGGAACAAAAATTCTCCAACAACTCATGGACGTACTACAAGATGGTACAAGGTTACCTGCGAAATTTCAAGAACTAACTCGAATATATGTGGTACATAAAACAAGACTTTAGTATTGAGGTATATAGCACTATATAAATTTTTGGGATTACTTTGAATGTTAGTGTTTGTGAATTTTGCCAAGCTTCATGCTGATCAATCTGTACATTTATATTTCAACCCGACGTGGTATCGATGCATGCAGTAAGACATATTTTAACATGAACAACAAAGACATACAAAATATTAATCTAGATTGGCCATATAAAAATGATGTCATTTAATTTATCGTGAAAACTATTTTTTCAAAATAGTAATACTACAATTTCTTGATAACGTTGTCCAAAACACCATCGACTTGGAAACAAATCTCCATACATAGCATTAAAAGGAACTTGTATGGAGTATTGAAATGCAGTGGAACTTATTAACGTATACAAAGAGATAAACAGCATCAATATCAAGCACCTAACTTACCGATTTCATTGGAGTATAGAATGCATGAAATATTAGTTCATAAGTCCTCGCACCGCTACTCTCCTGGAGTACTTTATGCTCGACAATACCGCGTGCCAAAACAAGTTCTCCGGTCCCTCCAGTAATGCTCCACTCACCGTCTAGTGGAATAGTCCCCATCACTTGAAGTGTAGACCCATTGAACCTATTTTGTGCAAAAAAGGAAATTAATCTTGCATAACTAGAAAGTTTGGAATATAGCATTTAACATATGAATAGTTACTGTGGTGCTATTTTTTTGTGAATTCAAGGAAAATGGACACGCACGAACATCACGCATGCACAATTGCATACCACATGCATACACATAATAGTGCGTCTTCTTAGCACACACACCTAGAATGACATAGGGTAAGGATAAATCCAAGATCTCACAAAGTTACTAGTGAGGTGTATGTGTGTGCATAAAGGTGAACACCAGGATTTGAACCCCGATAGGTAGAGTTATATACCCACAGCCACAGCTCGACCACCCCACCGAGAGGTGATTCCCAATTACATATGGTGACATGGATGAACTAAATTATCCATTAAGCCACCAAAAAGTATGTTTACGAAGAAATTTTCAGAGAAGTTGCATGCATTTGTTTTATTAAGGGAAAAACTTATTACCTTGTATCCTCGAACACTATGTTCATGGACGTGTACCAGCTAAAGCTGGTTCGACTTGAACGGAAATGCAAACCTTGCGCACGTCCGACAATATTTGCATTTGGCCCAGGTCCATCGGTTACAGGCCAATCAGTAATGGCAGTTACACCGAACCCTTGAGGATTGCTTGGATTTATCACTACTAATTGGTTGGTGTTTTCTCCAGAATACACTTGATTTATGTATAGGTGCATATAAAGCTCATTATGCACGAGTGCACATAGAAGAGGAGCGATTTTATAATAGGCCATGGCTAGGGTACGTGTTTCACACTGAGGGAAGAAGTATTATCAATGCAAGGATATAAGATCTAGCTCTTCGCTTCGTGTCGTTCTGTATTCGAAGAGGGAAGGAGGTGTTGTATTTATAGAACGCTAGAACGGTTCAGTGGAGGACTTGGGGCCTAGCCGGTACGTGCAGGCGCTTAACCAACGACGAACGGCCCACGAGCTCCGGAAGCAGCATGGCCAGCGAGATCAGGCAACGGCGTGAGTTGGCAGGGAGGAAGCATGAACAGTCTTTTTTAAAACAAAATGATGCTTGATACTCCAATCTAGATATATCATGTGATCACACTTCAATATTCGGCATATATAACATGGTTTCACATGGAGAATAGGATGTGTGCAAGCAACTGGGTAGTACAATTTGTTGCAGCATCACCATATGTAACATGCAAAACCATCTTTTATTTCACATCTGAGCATTATTTTTACCGACTTCTGTATTTTTTTTTTATATTTGAAACGACAACATATCAGCTGAAAATAGCTATTTGGTAAAAAAAATATGATAATTCTTAACATCACACCGCGGAGAGACCGGATTGAGACGGGAATACGCCCGGGCTAGGTCGGCCAGCCCGAAGGCCAAAAGGAATCTAATACGGGCTCATCCGATCTTCTCGACGTAAGATTGGATACTCACGTGCAGCCTCTTGAATCATAGCAATCCTCCGTTGCCAACGCAAAAACGAATGCTCTTTAATTCGCAAGATCACACACGCCGGATTTCGCGTTCACCAAGCGAAAGCTCTCTACCACGCTCCTAATTCCTGGTGGAAAAGTTGAATGATCTCTATCTTCCTGTTCTCTAACTTCTCGTCACTGTTCTCTTTATGGATATCTAGTCGTACTCCCGTCTTCTAGTCTCTCCGTTTCTTTTTATACGGCGGCTGCACTTGTGCCGTATTCGTCCGTGCGCACATGGGCCTTGGGCTGGTTGGGATTGTCTCAGTTACTAGCCCCATAGGCGCGGTGGCACGCCGCGCCAGCCACAGTGCGTACCGAAGTAAAAGAGGCGAAAATTCGTAGCTAAAGAAAAGCACAGGTTTTTTTTTAAAAAAAAGCAAGGGGCTTTTCGCAATAAAAGGAGACCAAAGGGTTTTTTTCGTAAAAATTAGGGGTTATTTTGAAAGAACCGAGGGCCTGTACGTAATTTCGGAAACTGCGGATCGTTATCAACGAAAAATTAATATACGCAGGGTCTTTTTTGAAAAATCCAGGGACTTTTTTGCGATAACAGAGGACCTTTACGTAATTTTCGGAAAATACAAGGAAATTGACTCCTGCCGCATTTGAAAATTGGCGGCCACGCGCCGGCCTTGTGCGCGGGCGACGTGGCCGCCCTCGCCATCCAGGAACCCCGCGGGGCGTAGTATCTGTATGATACGGCCAGCTCAAGGTGCTAAATATTTATTACATGATTTAATACGTGATTTTACTAAATAACTAATACATGACACGTGAGTAAACCATCTTCTCTTTTTTACTTTGCTTCTCTGCATAGACTTTTGTTTTCTCTAGCTTTTGGCCCCGGCCTCCCTCTCCTCCCTCTCGGTACCATCTTTATTTTCATTTTCATTTTAGGCTTGTACAGATCGAGTATAGGCCTGCATATAATTAAATAAAATAGTAGTAGCTCTGTATCTTCCAGTATAATAATTAGAGACCTAATAAAATTAGAGTTCACCTCGCAATATTTAATGCGACTCAATAATTCTTTCCAATCAAATAATATATTTAACTGAAAAGCGCTATGCATGTCTGTATCCACATCATCATCCCCTTCTTCAAGAAAAGCCGTCCTCGGCTTTTGATAACCTGAAATTATACTAAACAAAGAATATAATGTGTATACATGGTATATATATTTATCGATTACTTTTCTTCTGTTTATCATATCATGTACATTTGAAGGTGTAGAAACAAAAAGAACACATATGCATGGTATATGTATGAATCAATTATTATGTCATTCTCTTTGTTTTGCACAAAGCATTTAGTACAACAGGAGCTATAAAATGTATGCATTGTAATACTGTCATTCACATCATTCTCCCTCCCATGAGAAAAAGTCGTCCTCGACTTTGCTAAGTGCATGGACAAGTCATTAATGGGCCAAACCAGATTAAGTTGTTCAAATATGGGGAAGAAAATGTTTAGTGCCTTCCATGCTTCAACTGCGCTACTCTGATTATTTGTACGTGATTGTACATCAAATGATGAGTAAGTAGATTTAAAAAATCTTTTAAAACATGAAGCACTATTTTTGAAACTCATCTCATTGTGATCACAACATGGCACAGAAACTTGTTTTTCCAAAATACACAATTTCAATTCAGCAAGATTCACTATACCACAGCCAATCTGTAGCGACTCCAAATCGGTCGCTATAAGCCGTTATAGTGACCGATCATCGGTCGCTATATATTTATAGCGACCGATGTATAAGTCGCTGTAAGTGGCGTCGCTATAAGTCTACAGCGACCAACAGGATTTATAGCGACCGATAGTTGGATGCTAGTATTTATACCGACCGATCATCTGTTACATGTTTTAGCGACCGATGGTTTGATGATATCAAACTTTTAGCAACCAATAATCAGTAGCTATGAATCGCACAATTATATATAATATTAATTTCAGATTAACCAGATTTCAAACCTAATAAACATCCATAACATGTCACATTATTCATCAACCACATACATATGTAATCCATAGCTGCCACAACACTAACCACATTATATTAGATAAAGGTATCTCTCAAGTCTTCATTGAAGCCAACATTTAGCAATACATCAATTAGTTCTATCATCTTGATCCATGACAGTCATCATTACAAAGGAAAAGCACACATACAACCTAGCTAGGTCAAATGGCAGCACAAGTCATATGTTTGCTTGCACAATCTAACTAGATTCACTACAAAATGCCTCATCTCCATCTTATCAAAAGCAAAATGTCATATGTTGGCTTCACGTGACATTGTCCAAAGATCATGTACACCTCCAAGGCCTCCTCCACCTGAACACAACAACACACAGTACACACATGAAGTTAATGATGAGACCTACATAGGTAAAAAAATACAAATAAAGATGACCTTGCAGTTTATATTCATATTCAAAGATGACTAGCTTGCATGCACAGATCAGAAAAACTCTACGCACTTTGTCCCTAACCGAACACTGAAGGGAATGGAAAACGATACTGACCAACCAAACAAAGTGTTTTTCATTACATCAGTAGCCAACCAAACAAAGAGTTCATCAAGTCCGAACATGTGGAGCCGAGGTAGACAACGGGTTTGATAGGAACAGGAGATGATAAATTCAAATCAACGTAAAGTGCAGTGCAAGTTAATACAAAGCATAAGTAACCTGCATGAAGGTGCATAGTTTAGCGGACACTGAAATGATCAAGACTGGAGAGTCAAAGATATCACTGTCATTTGGTTCTTTTTAACTGCATACAAGTTGTGACAGCAAGGAGGAGGTTAAGACAGCAAGGGTAGGAAGACGGCGTGCTAGCTAAATCGCATAAATAAACTACACTCGGCACAAAACAATTCACTTAACAAGAACAATTACAAGAACAACTCGATGATTGATACTACTAACAGCTAACACAACACAATAGAAATCACAAACACTAGCCAAGCTCATCGACCAACACAGATCACAACCAAAGCATTAATAAAAATACTACTCACGAACACAATTTGCAAAGTTATCACATAACATAGCTCACGATGAATGAACTCAATTTAACAGGCTCACGAACAAATCCACGATAACATTCACATAGCACAGAGCATACATCAAAGTTCACATCTCACAAACACGATTGCAATAGAGACTAACAATCACAAAGAGTAATTTAGTAGAACGATGGTTGAGTAATTGAGAACAGCATGAAGGGAAAGGAAGAAGGGTTTGGGATTAACCAAGTGAAGAGAGCGAGGGAAACCGAGGAGGTTGAAGAAGAAGAAGCCGTCGGTGTAGAGGTGATGAAGCCGTCGGTGAGATGGAGCCGAGGAGGAGGGGTCGGTGAAGAAGAAGTAGTCGGAGCTCGCCGGCGATGTCGAGGACGTTGAAGTGGCGATGTAGATGTCGGTGGCGTTGTGAAGATGTTGATGAGGCTCGCTGCCGTCGGTGTCGGTGGATTCGGCCGGAGGTGGCGAAGGGAGCGCAGAGGTGGCGGAGAAGGTGCGGTCGGCGGGCGGCGCACGGATGAGAGGCGGTGGAGGAAGGCGGAGAAGGGGAGCGGCTGAAGGTGGTAGATGGCGACGAGGTGGCCGGAGAGGGGATCTGAGCGCGGCGAGAAAGGTGCTGGGGTGGCGGCGCTCGGGTGGAGAAGGGATGCCGAGGTGGAAGAGATAGAGTAGAAGGCGCGAAGGCGTTGCGGAGTAGGGAGGTGCAGAGGGAATAGCAGGCGGCGGGGCCGAGGTGGAGCGATGAGAGGAGGCGGAGTAGGGTGGCGCAGAGAGGAATAGAGGCGCGAGAGGGGAGGCGCGGTGGAGGAGGAGAGGTGGCCGCCGCCGCGATCTGGCCGACCCTCGCCGCGAGAAGAGGAAGGGGAGAAGAGAGCAAAGGGAGACAGGACGGAAGAAGTGGCGGCCCGAGTTCTTCCACAGCGGCGGCTATTGAAAGAGATGAGGATTTCCCATTTTGCAGATTAGCCCTCAAAATTTCTAGGGTTTACAAAGAGGTGGGTAAGTGCTGGAGATAGGGTTTTGGGTGACACTGACTGGTGGGCCGCGCTAATTTCAGTGCGCGCGAGTGGGCTGGGCTGAGCGTGCCAAAAATGAAAATGGGCTATAGTGACCAATCGTTTGACTCTAGCATTTGTTTTTAGCAACCGATTGTTTGACGTAAACGGCTAAATATATGTAGCGACCGATGTTCCGTCGATACATATAAAAATAGCGACCGATGATTTGTTACAAATTTATAGCGACCGATGGTTGGACGTTAATATTACGTTTTAGCGACCGTTATCTGACGCTACAGATTGGTTGTGGTATAGTGATTATCGCATGTAATGCATATTCGATAAATATAAAACTTGTCATCTACACCATAATCTCCGATCAAATTAAACTTATAGGTGTAGGCATAAACACTAACTAGTGATTTTAAATATGAAATTTTAGCAAGATTCTCAAGCACACTAGATAGCTCTCTAG
This sequence comes from Dendrocalamus sinicus, assembly GCA_036346575.1. Classification (NCBI taxonomy): domain Eukaryota; kingdom Viridiplantae; phylum Streptophyta; class Magnoliopsida; order Poales; family Poaceae; genus Dendrocalamus; species Dendrocalamus sinicus. The sequence goes on along the minus strand of JAYEVI010000176.1, from coordinate 44,339 downwards.
GATCATCAAACATGATATAGTACAAAGAATCACTAGGAGATATTCGAGTAAGAACTTCCTTATGAGTAATCAATTTTACATTATGTAAATTGAACAAAAACATTTCAGAACATGGAATTTTCATTCGCACATATAAGTTCTCACAAGTACTCACTGTTTCACAATTACTTTCAGCACCAATAATATTGTTGCCTTTATAATTTTCCTCAGTTGATGTTGGTGATGTAGGTATCAAAGCATCATGATGTAACAACAAGGCAGCAAGTACTTCACCCTCACACATGGTTATCTCCTCATCTTTGACTTCCAATGGTGCCGGTTGTTGAATGTTTAACTCCTTATCTTTAATTTTAACCTGTGCAATGTGAGAAACAGCACTAGAAGTAGACATTAATGTATTAGTTTTAAAAGCAACCTCATTTTGTCTAATATCTACCTCTCTATTTTCTTTTGGTGCATCTCTCACACACTCAATTTGGATGCTCTCAAACTCACATATAGTGGAATCACACAACTCACTCTTTTTAACACTCTCGCTCAATTTGGCTATGTGGCTCTCATTCTCACATGGGTTTTGATGCATCTCAATTATTGTATGTGTTATTGGGGCAGCACAAGATGTCTTCTTTACCAAAGGGAAAGTCTCATGTTCGGTCATTTCCTCATGTGTCACACTAGTAGAGGCATAAGAACTGAAGTATGGACATGGATGGATCCAACACCACTCCATAGGTCTTTTAAAATTCAAGCCTCCTTTGAAATATGCCATCTCTTTTAATTCACTAGTGACACCTACATGACGCAACACTTCTTGCAGCTGAAAATAATAGTCTTGAACAGTATTACTCCCATGTGTGATGTTCTCCAAATGGCGAAGCAATCCCCGCTCATTATAGGATGGCACAAACTCATTCATCATGATCACCTTTAAACCTACCCAAGATTTAATGAATCATTTTTCAGATAATTGTTGCCACCAACTATAAGCATAGTCTTCAAACTTCATAGTGGCTCGCATCACCTCTTGGTCTTTGGGAAGCTTCTAAAATTTAAACACTTTCTCCATTTGCCATTCCCATTCAAGGTATTCTGCTTGATCATCACTTCCATAGAAAGGAAGATACAAGTTGTTGGGCTTGGAAGCACACCAAGAGGAACGAAATACTGAAGATCCATTCTCATTTGGCTCACACCGAGAGAAGCGAATCGTTGAATATTCTGTCATGGTTAGTTGTGTAACATATATATGTGGAAAAAACTCAATCTTACTCTTTTCTCTTCCAAATAAAGTTCTTACCTTTCCGAAGTTAAAGGGCAATAAAAACTTACATTTGGTATAAGCTATAATAGCAATGTGATGATCAAGCGAATGTAAGAGTGTTCACAATTGCCCAAGAACGGTTATTTAGTGGAGCTTGATATGAAAGTGTATATCCTAGCAATCTGAAATTCTTGGTATTGTAAAGTTAAGTAATAATCCTAGTTAGAATACTTTGCCTAAGTGCTGATCTAAAAGATTTAATTGAATTATATAAACGCATACACAAAGATCAATGTGACTCAATGCAAACAAATGAATGAGCTAAATAGAGATAATATGAAATTGAGAATTAATTAGCTCGTTTTGCACCAAGTACTCGGAGAGACGCTAGACAATTGCAAAAATATAAATATAAGGGCACAAGATTGCTCAAGAAATTAAATTACACAATCTGAATTTATGGACTCAGAACTCATCCAAATTTGGCCAATGATTTTTTTTGAAATATGCTCACGCTGTGGTTTTTTTACGGCTATCGCTTTTTTTCACTTTCTTTTTTTTGACTCAAAGGCCGAATTAAGGTTTCATTGTCCCTTGATTTTGCACAGGTCACAAATATTCAGCAAAGTGTAAAATACTCAAGAGCAACCCTAGATGCAATATCAACATCTAGTTTTAGAGATGAAATAAAATATGGATGAAGCTCAAAACTTATCTTAGTGCTCGGCTAGTTTAATTTGATGCAAAGCTAACAGCAAGCAAAATTCAGCACAAGCCTTCGGACTTGACTTGGAGAATTGGTTTTGGACACAACGCTTTCCAAGTGAAATCAGAGGGATATTCAGCAATGCACTCGGCAGGTTTGGTAGAATTTTTTTTCAAATAATCTATTTTTTATTTAAAATTACAGAAATATATCCGCCACAAAATTTTTTTTTTACAAAAATAGGCTCCATCGCTTAACGGTGGACGATCGAGCCTATCGCCCAACCAGAGTGACACATTGCCTCTCGCTTTCCGTGGAGCGGCTGCTCTAGTCGCTTACCTGTTGGGCGACTTTAATGCAGTTGCCCAATGGGGAAGCGACTGCATGTGCTCCCCCGTGAATGTTTTCAATTTTGTCAATTTTATAATTTGAAACTGGTAAAAAATCTGGTAAAGTTGTAATAAAAGTTTATGTTCATTGTATGTTGTAGGTGCCTAAATAATTTTGGAAATTTTTTTTACGAACGATTGACCGTAAACGATTGATACATACGATGGTAAGTGATATTTTGATGTTAATGAGTAGGTAACGAGGAGTATAAGCACGACCGCGACTAAAAGTTTACATCGTTAAAAACGTAAGCAGTACATAAAACAATGGTGTACAATCAGGCGTCACCCTGAGGTGCCCCGTCACCGCGCCCGCGTCCTCCCGTACGGCTCCGCTTGGCCGCCCTCCGGTGCAACGGGTGACGAGGCTCCGAAAAAGTAAAACGTGCAGGAGGGTGTCGCACCCGCCCCTGCGCTGGTGGAGTCAGCTGCACCTCAGGCTGTGTGCCCTCTGGTGCACCGGGGAGGGCACTACCGGAGAGAACCTCTGGTGCAGTGTCAGGAGGTGCAAACCCAGCCTGCTGCCTGGCCCACTCAAAGAAGTACTGATCCACATCGTCCGGGCTCACGGTGGGGCCGTGCCAGGTCTCGGTCAGTTTAATTTGACGCAAAGCTAATAGCAAGCAAAATTCAGCACAAGCCTTCGGACTTGACTTTGGAGAATTGGTTTTGGACACAACGCTTTCCAAGTGAAATCGAGCGGTATTCAGCAATGCACTCGGCGAGTTTGGTGGCTTGCTTGGCTTGACTTGGTGACCAACAAACAAAACCAGCCACAACAATTCGATCAGGAAGTGAATATGAAGTCAAACTTCCGAATGGATTTCGGTCAGTCACACGACCAACCGCTCGGATTGGTTAACAAAGAATCAAGACTTTCGCCAGCAGCCGATGATACGAACTCTTGATTAATTTGAAAACACTACCGAATAGAACTCTTTAGGAATTGCAGCCGAACAGCAGACTCACAGAGATATTCCAGTTGGATTTCAAGTCGACGCAAGTTTGGCCGAACAGCAAAGAAATCAGGATCAATAGACTAGATGCTATTTTTTATGCTAATTGAGGGATTTAACAAGCAAAATTTCTTAGGTTTTATGTGGACACAATGATTAAGCAACAAAAAGAAACACAATGATCATCACTTAAACAAAATTTTTAATGGACGAGAACTTAACAAAACACATAAAATTAACAGGTACAAAAATTAGGGTTTAGATTTTTTAAATTTTTTAGTTTAATGGACTATAGGACAGAAATAAATCAATCTAAAAAATAAGGGTAAATAATCCTACTGAGAAAAATGTGTTCTGATACCAAGATGATACGGGGTTGCCCGATCTTCTTTACATAGGATTGGATACTCACGTGCAGCCTCTCAAATTGTAGCGATCCTCAGTTGCCGATGCAAAAACATGCCCTTTAATTCGCAAGATCACACGCATTGGACTTCGCGACTACCAAGCGAAAGCCCTACCACGCTTCCATTTCCCAGCGGAAAGATTAAACGATCTCAATTTGCAAAACTTACAAAATTTCTATTGTAATTGTCTTGCGATCAAAAACACAAAATCATGCACAACTCATATCTAGTCTTTTCCTGTTCTCTAACTTCTCATCACATAATGTTCTCTTTATGGATATCTAGTCGTAGTCCCGTCTTCTAGTCTCTCCGTTTCTTTTTATACGGCGGCTGCACTTGTGCCGTATTCGTCCGTCCGCACATGGGCCTTGGGATGGTTGGGATTGTCTCAGTTACACAGCCATCTTAAGGTCACTACTACAGATATCCACATTACAGACGGTTCAGACACGTTATCGCGCACGCATTTGCTTTCAACCGCCTGAATTTATAGGTCGATGATAATCGAAGGTTATCACAGACGGTTTTCGAACCGTCTGTGATTATTAGATATCACAGACGGTTTTTCATTAAAAACCGTCTGTGATATCTGATAATCACAGACGGTTTTTACTTAAAAACCGTCTATGATATTCTTTCCTCCTAAATCAAAATCTATTTTTGTTTATTGGCTAGCCTCAGGAAATGCTAGCCATGCCCTCTGAAACAAGCAGATAATCACAGACAAAAAACATACAATTCACCCATCTCATTTCCTTTCAGATACATTTCACAGACAAAACATCCAATTGACATCGCACTTCATTTCACAAACATAAAGCATGCATCCATTTCGCAAATCAATTAATTGAATTGAAATAAAATATCCATTAACAAATGCACAGTTACAAAAGATCTACACTGCATTTGCACTTAGTGATAAGACCAATAAGAAATCATGGTGCGCAGATGGAACCGCCCTCCCGGCTTTATGACTTGAGTCGCAAAAAGTACGCCAACTCTCCTCGAATCCTCCAAGATCGACTATTTCAATGCGATTGACGGGATGTACGCAGCCTGTCCATAGGAATATCAATGTGCGTATATATGTAACGTGATAAGTATGAAGTAATTATGGGAAGAGTGACAAACCTTGGGATTGGTGAGCCTCGAGGAATCGAGGAGTAGTTCCATATGTTGGCAAACGTAGTATCCACATGTGTTGCCCGCCTCACTGTGGCACGCAAAAATGGAATGTGTTAGTTCAAAAGGCATTAGTACCAACTGTTGCATAGGATTAATTAATGTGAAATAGCGAATACCTTAAAATCTCGAGTATGTGTCAGCAGGCCTTTGGCCCCGCGCTTCAAGACACCTCCCATTTCAATGTACATCGCGAACGCCCTACGTAATTCGAAAAAGTTAACCTTAGTCACTCGGAAGGAAAGAAAGAGTACAATGTAGATATGTATGGGGAATATGTGCTTACCTATTGATTACTTGGATGACAACTGTGAAGTCCATTTTATTCTTACTTAGGGAATCAAGGTAATATACCTTGTTCCATTTTGGTACAATTACTATTAAAATCCAATAAAAGTTCTGATGGAAGGGCATAAGTACATATTCCTTATTACGGCAACCCAGCAGTCCTGATGCAATGTACCTCTCGACGAGGGATGTATCCTGGTCGATGGTTTCCTTGGCGACCAAGTGTGGGTCAATTTGCCCTCGGATCTTAAACATCTTCAAATTCTCGCAATGCTGCATGGACAAGACATATATTCCACCCTTATTCAACATATCCTCCTCGGCGGCTTATATAAGCAGACACGCCATTAATGTACTCTTCGCTCACACGGCTCATGCATACATCCAAATTAGTCCTACGTTACGTACATATATAACAACTTAATATTAAAATCTAGATTAACTAATTATAACTACATATATATCGCCACATTTATTATATTGAGACTTAATTTGCTAGCTCAATTCATATTATAAACACAACAGCTATTATATAACCAACAATTTTGCAAATTAATCTTCAATAACACTCATGGATTACTTAGACCTAAATTATAATGCAATTAAAGAAAAAAATAAATTTCATTACTAACCATATCTAGAGCAACCAGGAAAGTCTGAATCTTCAAAGCTCAATCTCGCTTCTTCCCACCAAATTAATCGCCCGAAATCGCCTAGCTTCCTCCCGAGTGAAAAAGTGCGCAGAGTGGCTAGATCGGATCGAAATGAAGACAGATGCGGTCCGAAAGCGCGCAATAAATGCCTTAGAGCCATTATCACGACGGTTCTTAATATAGACCGACCGTCTGTGATAATCCTTTTTCCCGCCACAAATACCACTGACGGCCTCCAAATTACAACTGTCAGACAGTATTCATCGAGACGGTTTCACAAAACCGTCTCTGATGAGGCGTCTACTATGAGGCTTTCTGTAGTAGTGGGTGCTAAATATTTATTACATGATTTAATACATGACTTTACTAAATAACTAATACATGATACGTGAGTAAACCACCTCCTCCCTTTTACTTTGCTTCTCTGCATAGACTTTTGTTTTCTCCAGCTTTTGGCCCCAGCCTCCCTCTTCTCCCTCTCGGTGCCATCTTTATTTTTATTTTCACTTTAGGCTTGTACAGATCGAGTATAAGCCTGCATATAATTAAATAAAATAGTAGTAGCTCTGTATCTTCCAATATAACAATAGTAGTAGCTCTGTATCTTCTGAATTGTAACATCCTCAAAATTACGGTATTTGAAAATGTGGATTTTTTTAAAAAAATTTATTTGCATCTTATTGGCACTAGGATTTTCTTGATTATGATGAAGGATTTTAAGAAACAGGAATTCATCATAATAAAAGTTGAGTAGAAAAGTGGCAACCAATAAGAATTTAATTCAAGTAAAATTACGGATCTGAAAAGATGATCCAAAAAATGAGGCAAGAGAATTTTTGCATTAAGAAATTTTGCTAAATGAAAGTACATTCATTAAAATTTAAAACTAAAACCAAAGCAATAATAAACCAAAAACAAATCATGACCTCAAATTCCAAAAATAAAATGAGAGCTTTAAAATTCTAAACTATGAATTGAAGAGAAACCACAACTGCATAAAAGGTCATCACAAACGGTTCAAAAACATCATAACAGATGGTTTTAGGAGCTGTTTCGAATCATCTGTGATGCATACTATCATATATGGTTATTAACTCAGAACCGTCTGTGATAGCTATATATCACAGATGGTTGGTAGATGAAATCATCTATGATGGCTGGTGTCACAGACGGTTTGTCCTAAGGAACAGTCTGTGATATTCTTTTGTATTGCTAAATCTATTTCTGTTTATTGGCTAGTCTCAGAAAATGTTAGCCAATAAACAAAAATAGACAGGAAAAGAAATGTCAACCGTCTTAATGAAGAACAATTCCCGAAGAGACGATGCGCTTTGGTTTGCCAACGAATTCTTGGGAAAGATTCTAAAAACAATTATCTGTTGGACTTCCGATTAACTTTCCCACAAGTCGATAGCCTACAAATAGCCATTAGAAGCACAGACTTTCCATCTTTCCTACTTCTACTTCACTTTAGAGTTCTTATCTCCAAACCTCTCAAGTCCGAGTGGATTTCTTTACAAGAAATAATCGGTCCTTGGGGTTCTTCCACAATGGGTAAGATCATGGAAAATATACATTCCACAGAACAAATTAACTTTTTGACCACTGTGGAAAAGACAGAGTCCATGGATCATGACATCAAGATGGTCGAAAAGTCAATTTGGTCTATGGATTGAAGTCTTCAAGAAATTGGTAGAAGAAAAAATCTAGAAGCATCAAGATTTACATGGCCGAAAAACTAGCCATCCATCAATTTCGTAATTTCAGATCCAAGCATCAAGGAAGAGAAGGGAGGGGATTGGATGGGGGATATCATCGGCAATGAAGGAGAGGTGACGATAGTGTCACCGTTTGTCACATCCCAAATTTTGCTTTCTAGAAAAAATTAATTTCAAATTAATTATTTTAAAGTATCTGAATTTCATTTGGAGTTATTTGGTTTTTATTTGGTTTTCTGAGTTTTCTGGAGTTTAAAACCTATAGTTTAAAAATTAAAAAGTATTTTAAAGTTGAAAATTAATTACCAACATTAGTTGGAAATATTTTTATTAAGTCCAGAATATCTCCAGGAGCTTCTGTGAATTTTTCTGGAATTTTTGGAGGTATTTTAATATTTTTCTGAGGCTTAACGAAATTCCTAGCCTTTTCTGAAAACTAAAAATCAAATACCGAAAATTAAAAACCCATCCCTCCCTCCAGGCGACGCGTGGACGGCCCAGGACCGCCCACGTCGCCGCCCGCCAAATCCCGGCCACTCTTCCCCCCTCTCTCTCTCTCTCTCCGCCAAGCGGGCCCGGCCTGTCAGTCGGATCCGCCTCCTCCCTCGGGACGCGTGGCGGCCCGATCGCGCGCCGCGCCGCTTCGCCCCCATCCGCCGCCCCGCCACTTAAACGCAATCGCCGCCTCGATCCACCCTCCGAGCCGCATGGCTTAATCCGCGTTGCCCGCTCTCTCCTCTCTCCTTCACCGCCCGCTGGCCCGCCCGCCGGCCGCCCGCGCTTCGCTCCCATCGCTGCTCGGGCCCCGCCGCCCGCGCCTCGCTCCCACTGCTGCTCGGGCCCCGCCTGTCAGGCCTTTCTTCCCCGCCGCACGCCTCCTTCATTTTTCTCCTCCCCTTTCCTTTTCTCGCCGGCCGACCGAGTCCCCGCCGTATCTGGCCTTTCCCTTCGCCCTCTCCCCGGTCTTGGAAACCGCCTGCACCGCGGAGGGCCAAATCCCCCTAATCCCGTGCCTCCCTTCCTTCTCTGCCCCCCTTTCCTTTCCTTTCCCCCTCCCCTTCCTTTTCCGGCCGCCAGCCCCGGCGAGCAATTGCTGCGCCCCTGCTCCCCCTCCGCCCCTATAAAAGGTGCCCCGAGCTCCGCCCCATCTCGCCCCACCCCACTCCGCCTCTAATTGCCTCTCTCGCCACTCGAGCCCCGCACGCCAGGCGCCGGCCAGCTGCCGCCTCCACCTCCGGCGAGAAATCGCCAGAGCCTCGATCACCCTCGCACCCGGCCGACGCTGCCACCACGTTCGCCGTGCCCGCGCGCACCTCGGGGACACCTCGGCCGCCACTCCCAGCCGCTGGATCACCGCCGCACCGAAGCACTCGTACTGCGCCGCCGCTCCTCCCGTCGCCGGCCGCCTCCGCTCATCCCCGAGCCTCGCCGACCCCACCGTCAGAACCCTCTTCGCACAGGGACTGCGTTTTGAACTCCACCCGAACCACTCCGGCCATGCCTCGCCGCCGGCGCCACCGCCTCCGGCCACCTCTACCCGGCCCCTTCCAGCAGGTACCTCAAAGGGTATGCTTACCCTATATGGGTAAGCAACACCCGAGCGACCGATTGGCTAGCACCGTTATCCTTTCCCCCCTTGGCTCCCTCGGCGCGCGTTCGAGCCCCGGCTCCGCACGCTGAGGTTGAGCCATTTCTTTTAAATCCCGCGATCGACAATGGGGCCCCACGCGTCGGCGGCCGCCGCTTGCGCCACCCGCGCCGTCTCAGGCCCCACCCGTCTGCGCTGGCCACTGACATATGGGCCCAGAGCCCAATGGGTCCCACCTATCAGTGACCAATAGCCGTATGGCCACTGACAGAAGGGTCCCACTTGTCAGAATCTGAGCTCAGTGAGTCTCACTGACATATGGGTCCCACCTGTCATAGACTCAGAGTAAAGAAATAAAATAAAAGATTAAAAATTAAATACTGCCAGTGGGTCCCACCTGTCAGAAATTTAATAATTTTTGGATTTATTCAAACTGAAATTTTCAAATGAGCATAACTTTCTCATTTTAACTCCAAATTTAGCCGTTCAAATTTCTAAATTTTTCTAAAATCATAAGCTATCCAAATATACCCTATTTTCGAATTTTTCGATTTTATTTGAATTTGTTTTGTATTTATTGGTTTTGTTGCTCTGTCTTTTCGCGTGTAGAATCCAACGTTGTCGAAGACCCCGCAGCAGGAAGACCCAGAGAGCGTGCAAGAAGGCAAGTCTCCTTTGATCATTTTGAACCCATGATTGTGAAATTTTTTAATTATTTTAATGTTATGTGCATTGCTATTTACATAGAACTTTAATTCTGTCTTAGCAAATTCGTTAAACCAATTCTTGTTATATCCTCGATTGAAGTTGAATGCCATGTACCCTTGTAACCTTAGGAATCCCTTGTCTCAATAATGAGATTATTAATTAAATCTTTGATATATTAGTACAGTAGTTTAAGGCTGTCGGGACCCCGGATTTCCAAACCCGAACCCTCTGTCTATTACAGCACTAGTCCCAGATCAAAGCTAGTGCACACAGTTAAACATAAATAATTACATCACCATCAACGATTTATTACAATAATAAAGAGTATTGACCGAAAGGTCTCATTATTACAAATGAGGTTTCAAGACCTCGCACACACGAAATAAAGCGGAAGCAAAAGATAAACTCGGTGAAGACCCATCAATTCGCCACAGGCAATTGACTGGGGAAGCGCGACCTAGTACTCCGGGAATCCTTCGTCAAATCCACACGTGAAGTAGTCGTAGTCTCCCTCTTGAGCTTCGTATTCCTCTGATTATTATTTTTGAGTGTAGCATGTGAGTACATAAAGTACTCCGCAAGTCTTGGGAAAAATGCAATAGATGCAAAGCTTAACAAGGAAGGCCATATGGTTCTTCTGTACAAAGCAACATTTTATTTCAATTACTTCTAATTATTTTCGAAGGCATCAATTTAATAAAGTAAATGTTTTAACAGAAACTATCATTAATTTCAATTGAGGGCATAACAAAGTTGGAGTAACTAATACCTTAAAATTTTAACTAACGTTTTATGTAAATAGCAATGCACATAATTTAAAATAATTAAAACATTTCAAAATCATAGGTTCAAGATGATCAAATGAGACTTGCCTTCTTGTGTGCTATTTGGTCCTTCTTGTTGCGGCTCGACAAATTCTTCGGCGACGTCGGGTTCTACGCGCGAAACGACAAAACAAACGAACAAATAAATACAAAAAAATCACAAAATAATATAATATATATACTGGAAGGAAGTTTATGATTTCATACGAATTTAGGAGGAAGATTCAGTGGATTTGGGGTTCGCACGAGGGAGAACGAATATCTGGAAGATCGGTTGGGAAAAGAAATTACTGAGACAATATTTGGAGCAAGAACAATAGAATGGATTTTATGGAGATTTTGCTAGATTTGAATTTGAATTTTGAAAGTGCACAGAAAATTTGGAATGGAACTAAGGCTTTGAAATTAAACTAGGAATTGGAAGTTGAAATTTAAATTTTGAAATATCAAATAAATTTCAAATATTTGAAATAATGGAAGAAATGGATAGTTTGAAATTTTTGATGAATTTAGAAATTTGAATGGGCTCAAACGGAGTTAAAATGAAGGAGAACGGGTTCCGGGAAGTTTAAATTCAGAGAAAAAGAAAAACTGGATTTTTGGGAATTATTTTCCTAAAGGAAAATCTGAATTATTGCGTCAGCAGGGAATTTAATTTTGGCTGGATTATTTTTCAACTGATAAATCCGGTTTACTGCGTCAGCATGACATCAGCCTAAGGGGGTTTGACTGACAGGTGGGCCCTCGGTCCATGGACCAAGTCCATGGACTCGAGCGGGGCTGAGTGGCGCAGGGGGGTGGGTGGCGCTGACTGGGCCGAGGGAGGCCGAGGTGGCACTGACACGGCACCATGCCAGCAGCCACGCAAGCACGGCCGTGCTGACGTGGCTGGCCGGTGAGGGGGCTCGAGACCGGGGATGACGGCGACGCTCCGGCGAGCGGGGAAGGAAGAGGGGGCGACGGGGAGTGCGATGGTGGGGGCGGGTTTTACCGGGGACGGCCGGGAGTGACCGACGGCGAGCGCAGAGCGGTGGCGGCGCTCGAGCGACGGAGGGGATAGCGCTCCGGTGACCGGGGAGCGCGGCGAAGGGACTTCGCGATGAGGCGTGGAAGGCGATGGCGGTGTCGGCGGGGCTCGGGGAGCAGCGGCGCGCCGGGAATTCCTCACCGGAGAGGAGACAGCGCCCGGGGAGAGGAGTCACGGCTAAGAGATATGCTCAATAGTTTCTATTAAAGCAATTATTTTGTTAACTAGTGTTGGTGGATTTAACCTTCACTGTAATATGCTCAATAGTTTCTATTAAAGCAGTTATTTTGTTACATTTATGCCTTTGAAATTATTTAATGTTATTTGAGATAAAATCTTGCTTTGTGCAAAAGAACCATATGGCCTTCCTTTGTAAAGCCTTGCATCTACTGCATTTTTCCCAAGACTTGCGGAGTACTTTATGTACTCATATGCTGCACTTAAAATAAACTCAGAGGAAATTGAAGCTCAAGAAGGAGATTACGACTACTTCGCTTGTGGATTCGACGAAGGATTCCCGGAGTACTAGGTCGCGCTTCCCCAGTCAATTGCCTGTGGCGTATTGATGGGTCTTTGCCGAATTTATCTTTTGCTTCCGCTGTGTTTCGTGTGTGCGAGGTCTTGAAACCTCCTTTGTAATAATGAGACCTTTCGGTCAATACTCTTAATTATTGTAATAACACGATGATGGTTATGTATACATTTCTGTTTAACTGTGTGCACTAGCTTTGATCTAGGACTAGTGTTGTAATACACAGAGGGTCCGGGTTCGGAAATCCGGGGTCCCGACACCGTTGTGTCACGACAATGACACTAGACAGGACACTCTTACGACAAGAGTGCCTTCTGTAGTGAACCGTGGCATCACAACCAGAGGCGGAGAAGCTCACAGTGGTAGTCAGCGTCATCAAGGGGACGGAGCACTTTGAATAGTTTGGGGGAGGCAGTGCTGAGGAGATAACGAAATCGATCGAGAATAGTTGGGCGCGTGTAGGCAGTATATATGGCGGAACCAATTTGGAGTAGTTGAGAGTTCGTGGCGCCACTTCAGTTTGAAAGTTTGAATAAAGGAGGTAGCCAAAGCAAAATATCACAGACGGTCTTTAATACAATCCATCTGTAATGAGTTAATTATCACAGACAGTTTGTATGAAACACCATCTATGAAGTATCATGGATAGTTCTTGTTAATAACCGTCTGGCATACTATTACAAACGGTTTTCAATATGAACCGTCTTTGTTATTACCTCTTCACAAATGGTTTTGGTCAACCATTTATGATGAGGCTTTTAGTATTAGCCTTTTTGTAGTAGTGAACTATAATTAAGATATGATAGATCCAAAAGTTGGAATGATTGTAAATTCAAATCAAAACTAGTGTTTGAAATGGGATTCACTTTAAAAAAACATTAAAGTATCCAACAAGAGTTTTCCATTTTAAAACTCTAATATTTGAGTATGGGAAAAACCAATGAGATTTGATGAAGCAAATGAATGAAAATAATACTAAAGTTAATTTGGCTTTTAATTGAATTTAGGATTTAAATTGAAATCCAACTCTAAAATCTGTGGAAAATTGAAAGAAAAAATGAAAATGAACTGGGCTTTGCCCATTCTGCCTTCTGGCCTATTGAACCATTAGGCTTGGCCCAAATCTCCCTTCTCCTTGCCCCTGGCATGGCCTGCCAGCACCAAACCACGCACGACGCGCCAGCCTCGCGCACCGGCCAAGCCCACACCGTGATGCCTGCGTCTTGTTCAGCCTCACCATCATGTCACGAATGGTTCGTTAGCTTGTTATCCTATAATAGATCTGAATGTGTTGTTGTGCTTGCCTCTGTATTTGCTTGTTCCTTGACGACGCCGACTACTGCCGTGAGCTAGCGCCTCTGTTGTGGCACGACGGGAGGCTGGACAACACACTCTTGCCGTAATTGTTGTAAGTGTGTCTTGTTCAGTCTCACCGTCGTGCCATGAAGGTTTCATTAGCTTGTTATCTTGTAATAGATCTGAATGTATCATTGTGCTTGCATCTGTATTTGCTTGGTTTCAAAGGGCATGGGTAACATTATTTAATTTCTTGAGGCTGGCCAAAAAATAGAAAAAATTTCAGGTATAGAGTGGACTATCACAGACAGTTTGTGGTATAAATTTTAGCGCATATCGAAGCTCACTTGATTCAAAGGGGTTTCAGAAAAGGGTACAAATGTTGGACCAGTCACGGTGAAGAGAAAAGTACACAAAAAGGTAGTTATGACATAATCGAGGGAGACAGCGATATGCCGATTGTGGACTGTGCTTTCGATCATGAGGATAGGTCGCAGGATGACAACCTGGATCAAATGTTACGTGATGTAGAAGGGAACTATAGTGAGAGAGAGTTTGGTAAATTCGAGGGTTTGGTAAATCCAGCAGAGCCAGCACCTATTTGGAAATCCAGCAGAGCCAGCAGAGCCAGAATTCAAAGTTACCTTTCAAAATCTAGAATTTAAAGTCATCTTTCAAAATCAAAAAAATTCAAAAAAGAAAATTTTGCTTTATCTTTTAAAGAGGAAAGGGAAGAAAAAATAATAAATAAAGTGAAATCCCAGCCATTCATTCACTTGGCACCATTCCCCTTCTTCTTCCTCCATCTAACCCGCAGCGCCTCCCTCTCTTTCTTCTATCACCGCCGCTCGTCATCTTTTTCTCACCCACCCTCGTCGGTGAGTTAATGCGATGATGATAACCCTCGTCTTCAGCACCGGCGTCCCTCGCCTTCAGTGCCCCGCAATGGCAGGCCTCAGGCTCGTCTCCTCGCCCTCGACTTCAGCGCCACCGTGGACCGGCCTCTGGTCACTGTCGATTCGCCGTCTATCGCTGCCCGGCCAAGCAGCAGCAGCTGCCGCATTGTCACGTCCCCGGTCATCTACCGCACGCCTCGCCGCGTGACCCCGCCACGCCTCGTGCGCCGCTTGTCGCCTTCTCCTCGCGCGCGCCGTAGTACTCCTACCACCCTGCAAGTCACATCACCGCCTTGTTTTCTGCTCCACCTCGCGACCGCCGGACAGAGCGAAGCCCCTCGCCTTCAATTGTGCCCGACAAACCACCGGTTGCAGCGCCCGGACTGTGGATGCACGGGGCTGACGCCACCCGCACGCCGATGCCATGCCGCCATGTTCCCTCGGCATCTCTTCCCTCCCCCCGACCTCTATAAATTTGGCACCAAGTCCTGCCTCACACCCCATTCCAGCTCAACCAAAGTTTCCCTATCACCACCCCCTTTGCTGAGAGTGTTTCTCCGGCAATCCCCGATGCCGACGCCACCCAGTCGACGCCAAGACCTTTTTAGCTTCTCCCCGAGCTCGCGCTTGCTCCCTCTCCCCTCTCCCTCAACTAATTGGCCTCTGTTCCCTTGCAGGCCGCTAGCAAAGCTTCTTCTTCACCAACTCCGGTGCAGGACCCCCCCTCGGAGAACCACCACACCCCGGGCCGATTCCTCGCTCCCGGAGCACCGCCTGGACCCCGCGAGCACAATCCCCACTTCGTCGACCTCTACCTCCCTCTCTGGTGAGCCAGCATCATTGACTTCCTCGCCGTCAAGCTCTTTCCCGCCGCCAGCCCGCTCGGCTCCACGCCGGCCACCGCTCGAGCCCTAGGTAGGCTCAAGAACGCCCATGGATGCTCCCGTGGTGAGAAATTGAACTCCAATTGCCCGAGCCGCTGGCGCCCCTGTTTGGTCACCGCCGTGTTCGTCGTCGGTCGCCGCCAGGCCAAACCCGGCTGCCCCAACTCTCCCCGAGGTGCGCACGAGGCCGTGCAGCCTGTTTCGGCTGACGCCGTCGCGCCGCCGTGACCCACCTCGCCGCCGGTCGGCTTCACCATCTCGCGGCCTGGACGAACCAGAGAAGAGGCATTAACTGAGCTAATCAATTACTGTCCTAATCCGACCGCTAAACGGTTAATAACACCGCTAATGCTGGCCCACCTGTCGGCTGCGGTACAGTAGTAATTACCCAAGCGCCATTTAATCCTTCTCGGGCCCCACCTGCCAGTGACACACACTCTCTCTCCCTTTTTATTTTCTGGATTTTCCAGGAAATGAAACTTTGGAAGGCTATTTCTCCCTAACCCTCACTCCAAATTTAATGAAACTTGTTTCTAAATTTTTCTAAAATCAAGATTTACCTAATGATTCTGGTTTGGTTCAGTTTAGAGTTCATTTTAGTTTTTGTTTTATTTTATTTAGTATTTATTTGCTTTCGCTCGTTTGTGTTGTTTTTCCAGTGCGTTCTTCCGAGTAGAGTTCGAAGACATGAACGAGCCCCCGATTGAAGCAACACAAGACCCCAAGCTCTTGATCTAAGCAAGTCAATACTTTGATCATTTTGTGCCTATATTTCATGCGAAACTATGTCCATTTAACCTATCAAAATTGCATGCTTTACTTTATATATGCAAAAGTATGTCACTTTTAAGGTAGCTAACATCCATGTGTCTATCCAGCAATATGATACCCCATCTGTAACACTTGAATCACCTAACCATTGTCACCCTAGATGTTATTGATAACCATACTAGCTATAGATCATATTACTGCCATGCTAAACTTGTCAAGTCCAAGGCACTAGTGGCCCTAATCATCACTCTTAAATTATGAAAACTTGTTTTGGGATAGTCACGGGACATACGTGGCTGAACGTTTATGATAACTTATGTTATGTTTCTCAAAACCCTAAAAATCTGCTATACCTGTTTAGGCGGGCGGTAAGAGTGGTGGGTGTGGATGTAACACAAGGTTGTGGTTAGTGAAATGAACCGCCTAGATAAATTAAGGACTTAATCCTGTGTGGACCCCTCCGTGTACAACAGTGCAACCACAAGCTGGCATAATGTAGGCTTGGCTGAGTAATTTACTAAACTCTCTAGTCATCTCACGGAGAACGTGTGTAGGTGGGTAATAAAAGCCCCACATGGAACGGGACACCGGATGTAGGTGACGTTGCCTAGGATAGCGTATGTGGAGAATGGAGTCCGACTGCGCTAACCTATGGTGGACATCCCGCCAATCTATGGAAGCAACCCCATAGGAGTGATATGCTAGAGGGCGAGGTATTGTAAAGGCCTCGTGGTGGTCTCTCGATCTGCATGACCAAGGAATCATGTGGGACCATCGGGATGATTATCTCTTGTGGGTAAAGATGTACAGTCTCTGCAGAGTATACAACTATTCGAATAGCCGTGCCCATTGTCAAGGGCAGACATGGAAATCTTCCTCAAGTTAGTTCTATTTTAAAACTTTTGAGGGTGGGGATGAAAACTGTCAGGTAGATGTAAACCTGACTTGGTGAGTTTTTTTCCTGGAGGGATGTACTCCAGTGTTGGTATTAGGGTGGAAGTAACCTGCTAATCAAAAGTAAGCATTGGTGGATGGAACCATGAAATCGGTTTCCCTACACCGCTATAAATATTGTACAATTTCAAACACCTAAGCATATGTTTTTTTGTGAAATGCTAGGTCGTAGGGACTTTTAACTATAAATATTCCAAAGGTCGCTTTAAGCAAATAAAAGAACCCGAGTCATCCTTGTTAAACCTTGCATCAGTAAATATATGCATTCTGTGTGTTGATTCGCGGGGCACAGTTATTGGTGCTCACCCTCGCTTTAAGGACCTACCCCTAGGTACCTTACCATTTGCTCCAGGCAGCGGTAAGGTTTGGAAAAAAAAAAGGAGGCGAGGTGTATTCATGGTGTAGGAACGGTTGGAGGATTAGCTTCATTCTAAACGGATTTAGATTTTTGGCTTTTAAATTTTGGCTTTTTATTTTTAACTTTTTTTGGCTTTTCTAGTTTTTCTCTTTATTCTTTTGTATTATCTAAAAAGGTATAGTATTGTTTTCTGTTGTTTTTATTTTTTTTCTTAGTTTTTTATTCTTTTTTATATTCATGGTAGATTGGTATATTGCCTGACCAAGCATGCATGCATGTAACGTCCGTGCACGCGTTTGCACCGGCAATGGCGGGTCTGGAAAGGCACCCCTCACGTGCACGCGTGTATGGCAGTTGAGTAGGGGTGGAAACGGATCGGATGCGGTCGAATAGTCTCAAATACGGATATAAATCCATATTTTTAAAATAAATACGAATTCGAATATCCTTAAATACGGATACGAATATTCTCGAATACGAATACAGATATTTTCGAATACGGATTTTCTCGGATACGAATATAGGATAAAACGGATTCCTAGCGATTTTGCCAATTTTTCACCGATTTTTGACCGGCTATAGATTTAAACCACCTAAATTAAAATTTTGAATCATAAAATTTGTACGGATTTTTCATGGGTTCTAGATACGGATCGAATACGAATCAAATAGTCTCAAATACGAATACGGATACAAATATTCTCGAATACGAATGTAAATACGAATATTCTCATATATAGATACGAATATTCTCGAATATGAATACAAATATTTTCGAATACGAATTTTACTTATCACATTCGTATTTTTTAGATACAAATTTCAGATAAAATGAATTATTCGTTACCGTTTTCCACTCTACAGGTGAGGACTGCAGTGAGGCGAGAGAGAATGGGATCTGAAGCTTCGATTGGGGAGTACTAGGGATCTTCCCCCGCTCCCTGGAATCTCGGCCGGCGAGCTCGCTCGCTCGGTCACTTTTGTGTATTCGTGTGTACTACGTACGTTCGTGTGCCTGCTGTGCCAGCTAGCTAGTAGGTGGTGTCCGTGCGTAGGTCATTTGAGGAGAAGGTTCCTAGATATAACTAATCTCTGGTCTTAGTCTGCAAAAGGTAATAGTTAATTAAGCTCTAATTCCGTTGCAGGCGCGTTACGTGTCTGTGTGACGTCGAACGCAAAGGGCAGTAGGTACCTAGCTTGTACGTAGCAAGACTGAGATTTCGAGTAACTAATCAGATCGGCTTCAGGCATGCATGATCCTCAGCTCTAATTAACTTGACTAGCTAGCTGGTCGTACCACTATGGTACCAAATTTTTGCACACAATTAGTAAGGTGTCGTAGCTCTAATTAACTTGACTAACTAATCAGTTCTTTTATATGTAAGGTGTCGGTAATCTTGTAAAACTTTAATCACAAATATACATAAAAGATATTGAAATGATACTAGATTTTACGTTAAAAATACTTTTATAACATCGTGCCTTTAAAATTTTTCACCAACATATAATTACAAAAGTAACGGTCAAATGTGTATATTAAAGGCCATATTTATATACAGGATGATAAATAAAAAGCAACAGACAAAGTATTTGTCTATTTGTTTGTGTAGTGTGGGTACATGAAGGGGTGTAGAACACAATAACCAATTCTTAATTCACAGTACTGATTAAGGCTTTCTTTGGCAGTTCGGTGGGTGTTATTTAACCCTATCTCTTTCGATATTATTGTTAATTTGAAGAATTATATCTTTTATTTGTGGTACATATGTAATCAATTTCCTGCTTCCCACCATTATGGTAAATTTTTTACATCATATTTGTTGCAAGTGGTATAAACTACTTCAAGACTAACTGCAAACTTTACATTTGCAATAGTCTAATTAAGCAAAAAATTCTAAACCTTAGTTTCCATAATCCAATCTTTAACAGGCCACTACTACAGAAAGCCTAATACTAGACGGCCAATCACAGACGGTTTGACAAAACTGTCTGTGACCGACACTAACACAGACGGTTTGAATTTGGACATCGTCTGTGTTGGCGGCGTCTGAGAAAAGGAGTATCACAGATGGTTCGTACCGATAAACCGTCTGTGATACTTTAGTATCACAGACGGTCTGTATTAAAAACCGTCTGTAATAATCCCAGATTATCACAGACAATTTTTTTATTAAAAACCGTCTGTGATAAGCAGTTATCACAGACGGTTTGTAATAAAAAACCGTCTGTGATAATTCACAGACGGTTTTTAATTAAAAACCGTCTGTGATAATGATCACTAAGCATTTATTGTGCTGCTCGGACCACATCATCTTCATCTCGATTCAGATCTAGCCATTTATGCGCACTCTTTCGCTCAGAAGGCAAGCTAGGCGATTTCAGGCCAGTTAATTTGGTGGGAAGAGGCAGAGATTGAGCTTTGAAGATTCATACTTTCCTGGTTGCTCTAGATATGATTAGTAATGAAATTTATTTTTTCTTTGCATTACAATTTAGATCTAAGTAATTGGTGAGTTATTGAAGATGGTTTGCAAAATTGTTGGTTATATAATAGCTGTTGTGTTTATAATATGAATTGAGCTAGCAAATTAAGCCTCAATATAATACATGTGGCCGGTATATATGTAGTAATAATTAGTTAATCTAATTTTTAATACTAAGTTGTTATATATGTACGTAACATAGGACCGAAGCTGGATGTATGCCGCGAGTCATGTGAGTGAAGAGTACATTAATGGCGTGTCTGCTTTTACAAGAGCCGCCGAGGAGGATATGTTGAATAAGGGGGTGGAATATATGTACTGTCCATGCAATCGATCGAGAATTTAAAGATGTTTAAGAACCGAGGCAAATTGAAGCGCACTTGATTCGGAGGGGTTTCAAAAAGGGTTATACGTGTTGGACCAGTCATGGCGAAGTGAATGATCATATGCCGCTGGATGACATCGCCGGTGAAGTGAATGATATGCCGCCGGATGACATCGCCGGTGAAGTGAATGACATGCCGCCGGATGATGTCGATTGTGATTCGGATTCGGATAGGTTGCACGATGATAATCTGGATCAGATGCTTCACGATGTAGAAGAGAACTATGATGAGAGAGAGTATATTAAATTCCGGGGCTTGATGGAGGACTTGAAGAAACCTTTGTTCACGTGCTGCAAGTATACGAAGTTGTCGGCCGTCCTTGAACTGTTGATATTGAAGGCAAGCAACGGTTGGTCCGACAAGAGTTTCATGGCGCTGCTAGGTCTTTTAGCAGACATGCTTCCGGAGGGAAATGAGTTGCCTAAAACCACGTATAAAGCCAAAAACGTTCTTTGTCCGTTGGGAATGGAAGTAGAAAGAATACATGCATGTCCGAATGACTGTATCCTCTACCGTAAAGAGTATGCAAACATGCATGTATGTCCGGTGTGCAACGCATCCCGATACAAACGTAACAATCAATCAGATGATGGCGAGGGAACAGAGGCGAAGAAAGGACCTCCTGCTAAGATGGCATGGTATTTTCCTATAATTTCCCGTTTGAAAAAGGTTTTTTGCAAATCCAAAGGAGGCAAAATTGCTGCGTTGGCACTCAGAGGAGCGCAAGAAGGATGGAATGCTAAGACACCATGCTGATTCCACGCAGTGGAGAATCATCGATAAGAGTTTTGCAGACTTCGGTACATAACCAAGGAATATAAGGTTTGGACTGAGTACAGATGGAATGAATCCTTTCAGTAGCATGAGCAGCCGACATAGCACATGGCCCGTGACTCTCTGCATCTATAACCTTCCTCCTTGGTTGTGTATGAAGCGAAAGTATATTTTGCTGTTGATACTTATCCAAGGGCCAGAATA
The DNA here is from genome assembly GCA_036346575.1 of Dendrocalamus sinicus. Taxonomy (NCBI): domain Eukaryota; kingdom Viridiplantae; phylum Streptophyta; class Magnoliopsida; order Poales; family Poaceae; genus Dendrocalamus; species Dendrocalamus sinicus. The sequence goes on along the minus strand of JAYEVI010000176.1, from coordinate 23,094 downwards.
ACCTGGGAATGATATTGATGTGTTCCTAGCACCACTGGTGGAAGATCTAAAAGTACTGTGGAACGAAGAGGTACAGGCACCATAAATGATTATCCTGCCCTTGATAACCTATCGGGCCATAGTACAAAAGGTGCCAAAGCTTGTACTCACTGTTTAGATGGTACCGAGAGTGTGTGGTTGAAACACTCACGCAAAACCGTCTACATGCGTCACCGCCGGTTCCTTCGGAGGGCTCACCCATACCGCAAGATGAAGAAACAATTTGACGGAGAGAAAGAAGACGGTTCAACTCCAAGGCATTTAAGGGGACACGAGATTTATGATATGGTTAAGGATTTAGATGTTGTCCTCGGAAAGGGACGTAAATTGAGGGCTCATGAGAAGAACACCTGGAAGAAGAGATCAATATTTTGGGACTTACCTTATTGGGAGTACCTAGATGTTCGACACTGCATCGACATCATGCACGTAGAAAAAAATGTATGCGATAGCTTGATTGGTCTCTTACTGAACATTCGTGATAAAACAAAGGATGGCGTCAACGCACGGCTTGACTTGGCTGATATGGACATCAGGCCTGAGTTAGCACCGACATGCACTGATAATGGACGAACGTACCTTCCCCCTGCGTGTTACACTCTGTCCAAAGCTGAGAAAACAGAATCGTGCGGTGCTTGCATGGTGTCAAAGTTCCGTCTGGTTACTCCAGCAACGTGAAGAAACTTATTTCGATGCAAGATTTGAAGCTAAATGGCATGAAATCTCATGATTGTCATGTGCTGATGACACAGATGCTCCCTATTGCAATTAGAAATATTTTGCTGATCAAAGTCCGAGAGACAATCATGAGGCTATGTTATTTCTTTAACACAATTGCTCAGAAGGTCATCGATCCCGAAGGACTAGATGCTCTGTAGGACGAGGTGGTGATGACTCTATGTCACCTTGAAATGTATTTCCCTCCTTCGTTTTTCGATATCATGGTCCATCTCATTATTCACGTTGTGTGGGAGATAAAAATGTGCGGGCCCGTATTCCTACGTAGCATGTACCCATTTGAGAGGTTCATGGAATTCTCAAGTCCTACGTACGGAATCGTTCTCGGCGGAGGCAGCATCATCGAAGGTTATGCAAGCGAAGAGGTCATTGAGTTTTGTGTCGATTATATAGCTCAGATTCAACCGATAGGTGTGCCTCAATCTCGTCATGAGGGGAGGCTGAAGGGTCTCGGAACTATCGGAAGGAAAGCAATCACTCCAGATATGGACACGTATACTCAAGCCCATTTCACGGTGTTGCAACACATGACTGAAGTCGCGCCTTATGTCGACCAGCACAAGGATGTGCTTCGGCAACAGAATCCGGAGCGGCCGGATGTTTGGATCATGAGGCAACACAACAGTCGGTTCAACCAATGGTTGAAGGAGCAAATCGCTAGGAGCTCGCCAAGTGAGACGCTGACATGGTTGGCAAAAGGGCCGACATTTACAGTTGTGACATGGCAAGGATATGACATAAATGGGTACACATTCTATCTGCAGATCTCGGGATGTCTGAGCACTAACGAGCAGCGGTGTCCGCATAGATGCGTTCAGTACAGATGGGTCGAGAAACTCGTACTATGGCTTCATAGAAGAGATTTGGGAGCTTGACTATGTGGTTTTCAAGATCCCCTTAGGTGAAGGTTGACAAGTACGGTGTCACGACCATGGACCTCCAACGTGTCGGGTACAAAGACGAACCATTCGTACTCGCCAATCAAGTTGTTCAAGTTTTCTATGTAACCGACTCGGCAAATAAGAAACGCCATGTAGTTCTTCATGGAAAAAGGAGAATTGTCGGAGTAGAGAATGTAGTGGACGAGGAAGAATATAATCAATTTGACGAGTTACCTCCTTTTGGAAATGGCATAAGGGTCGACGACGAACAACATGACGAAACTAGTTACGTACACATTGATCATGATGAAGGGCTAATTTTTAAAGAAAATAAGCAAGTACAATGAGAATGTGCGACATATATGTGAATTGGCATTTATGTATATGTGATGTATATGTGTGATGTACATGTGAATTGGCATTTATGTATAGAACAATGCTACAGTGTGATGTATTTGTGAATTGGCATTTATGTATATGTGATGTATATGTGAATTGGCATTTATGTATATGTGATGTATATGTGTGATGTATTTGCGAATTGGCATTTATGTGTGAATGCATTGTGTGAATGCAGCTGGTTGGTGTTGTATATGAATGCAGCCGTTTGGTGGTTGATCATGAATGCAGCTGGTTGGTGTTTGTCTTAATAACTACAGTCGGGTAAAGGCTTATCACAGACGGTTCTAAACTTAGAACCATCTATGATATTGATATCACAGACGGTTCTATGTTTAGAATGGTTTGTAATAATCCTCCCTATATATACCCTCTGGCTAGGGTTTTCCGTGTGCGCTCCAGTTATTCGATCTAGATCTAAATCCCGAGCTCGTCGCCGCCGCCGCCTCCCCGAGCCCTCGCCGGCCGCCTCCCCGAGCCCGTCGTCGCGCCGCCTCCCGAGCCCTCGCTGGCCGCCTCCCGAGCCTCGCGGCCGCCTCCCGAGCCGGTCTTGTGAGTGATTCTGTGATTTTTGTATGCAATCTGTGTGGGCTGTGCAAGTTTGTTAATCTTCCAAATATTATCTGGCACTGGGAAACATAGATTGCCCATGGGATTTACAGTTGCTCGATGATGATAAATTCATATACTGAGATTGGTTCATTTGGTCTTTGAGCTCTAATAGCTGCCAACTCTGTTGTCATAATTAACTTTAAACCCCAGGAGACAATCTCTAGACATTGATATATTGTTCTTGTTCCTGTCGGTTCATGCAGTTTTCAGATTATAGCATGTTATTAAATTGATCTGTTAGGCTTTAATCTTGACAAGTTAAAAGACTGAATTATTGGGAAAAGTTAACTTGTATGGTCTTGATCTGTATGAATACTGCTGTCTAAATATATGCATGCTGAATATATCTTGATCTTGAGATTGTAGAGTTTGTATCTAGAGCTCAAAAAACTGAATTCATTATTTGGCATAACCAATCAAGGAAGAGTATATGATTTAGTAGCGGGACGGCCAAGATTAATCTTGTGCAACCCTACAATTTGAGAGCATAAATTAATCAATTAAAACTTGAGCTTGTTGCTAGTCTTAATTGATACATGCCTTTTACATTGTCATACATATTCATGTTTAGACTGTTATTGATTCTATTATTGATGCTTGTTGCTTGTTGCTTCATATTGCTACCATTATATATGTATATATGTAGGTATATATATGTATATGTATATGTATGTATGTATGTGTGTATATACACATATATATGTATTGTAAACGCCTATATTGAGCGAAATAGATAGATATTGCACTTTCTTATCTTATGGTATGGCACTTTCTTATCTTATCCTAATAGACCCATAAATTGATCAACATGTCATCCGCGCATTCTTCAACACCATCGCCGGAGGCGTTCGCTCCAACATCAAGACGCCAAGGAAGAGGGCGATCGAAGACGTGGAGACGGACGAAACGCCTTTTCATATATACCCATTCCTAGAACCACAATGGGAAGAGTTCAAGGCGATGAAGACGTCCGAAGATTTCAAAAGTACAAGTACGGCGCACAAGGCCCTCCAAGCAAAAAACACACACCCCCACAGACTTGGCACAGCTGGGTATGCGGGTAAAATCCCGCAGTGGAGGAAGGAGGATGAACTGGCAGCCATGCAAGACATCGCCCCTCCATTTAGCAATATCCCGGATGCCCGCGCTCGAAATTAGATTAGAGCAAGGTTATCTACAACGACATCGGGGGACGTCTCCTTTCGAAACCTACCTAGCGGCGTGCAAAGCATGGAAGAACTTCAAGAGCACGCTTGTCAAGAAATACGTGGAGATGGACGAAACGCCTTTTCATATATACCCATTCCTGCAACCACAATGGGAAGAGTTCAAGGCGATGAAGACGTCCGAAGATTTCAAAAGTACAAGTACGGTGCACAAGACCCTCCAAGCAAAAAACACACACCCCCACAGACTTGGCACAGCTGGGTATGCGGGTAAAATCCCGCAGTGGAGGAAGGAGGATGAACTGGCAGCCATGCAAGACATCGCCCCTCCATTTAGCAATATCCCGGATGCCCGCGCTCGAAATTGGATTAGAGCAAGGTCATCTACAACGACATCGGGGGACGTCTCCTTTCGAAACCCTTCAGACCAGCAAGTGTCCCAGCACCTGGTAAGATATCGATCGAACTACGTAGCTTGTAATTACTCCACAACTTCGTACGAATTGAAATGACATGTCGTGCTCTTGCAAGAAGAGCTGAGTTTTGAATCTACCAGGATCATTCCGGGAACAAGGGAGAATGATATGCTCTCTGTGGCCCCAGGAAACAAGGAGCACCGGGCGTCTGAGAGGCCTTGGGCTTTACGTTCCTTGGAAACATGGTTTCCAAGATGACTCAAATGTATCGGCGTAGGAAGAGAACTAAAGCCGAGCGTGAGGAGCGGCTAGAGAAGAGATCAAGGCATCTCTTAGAGAGGAGCTAATGGATGAGCTGGCTGATGTAGTTAGAGATGAGGTGCGGAAACAGACAGAAAGTCAGCAGGCCGCCGCTCCTATGCTAGCTAGCCCGCACAACCGTCCGAGTAGTTGCACGTCCAATCCGACGGAAAGCGAGGCCAGATTTCCTGTGGACAACATCCAGGTAATAATTATTATCTTTCGAATGTTTGCTCCATTGATAGGCCTATTGGAGTAGCTAATTTTGTATCGTTATGTAGGAGCCTACGAAGTGCAGGCTCCAAGTGAGATGTGCCTCCGTTACCTTGTACACTGCTTGGGACCAGGCATATCAGTCTGGTATCGAGGCCATGGTGCACGGTCAACTTTTAGCGCCAGGCTACGCAAAATTTAATGTGGATGGTGTGCATACCAATTTTGAGGTCGTCCCGCTACCGAAGGCCCCCAACGATGAGATCGTGACTCTAGGGCAAGCCATTGGAACATTCATCCAGTGGTCCAAATGCGACATCTCCCTGGAGGCTTCTTCACCGATGGCCGGACTAGAAGGGCAGCGCAAACCAGAGCTAAATGCACTAGTGCTATCTCCACAAGGGCAGTGCGAAGCAGAGCTACCTGCACCGGTGCTATCTCCACGAGTGATATTCTCGCCAAAGCAACTTGCACCGTCTGTACCATTACAGTCGACTACCATAAAGTCGACGTCTGATCGGCGATGGCGGGGCAAATCAAAGACGAAGGATGATGACGATATCCCGTACCTGCCATTGGCCCGCAAATTCGTGCTAGGCGAGCTAATGATATGCCCGGAAGAGCGCCTCTTAACCCTAGGACTTGGTTGCCAAAGATATCACTGTCAAATTCAAGCGGGAACATTTCCAGCACGAAGTTCAGGAATGTGTCTTCGCGGTGACCGTTGACGATATATTTGGTCTTTTCACGCTCAACGCTCTCGACATCTCACTCGTTTGATGCTGGACGCTGTAAGTCTATACAATCACAGTCTCTATTCATGTAATACCGATATATGTCACAATTTGTTGCTTTTCTGTGTATATATATAGATTCATGCTGATCGAAGCTAAATCATCGAAATCACCAATTGGTTTCCTGGACCCACGCTTGGTCGCCATTGATACCATCAGCGAGGATGCATCCTTCGTCGAGGACTATATTACAACAACACTGCTGGCTCACCACGATAAGGAATTTGTTCTTATGCCATACAATGAGCACTTCCATTGGATTTTAATTGTAATTATACCAAAATGGAATAAGGCTATATACCTTGATTCTCTAAGTAAGAACAAATCCAAGTACACAGCTATCGCCCAAATACTCGATAGGTAAGTACATTGTACATTGTACTCTTTCTTTCCTTCCGAATGGCTAATCTAACTTTTTCGATTAACGAAGGTCGTTCGCCACATACGTTCAACAAACACGTGGCTCGACGACAGGGGCCAAGCCCTTGAAACATGCTCGCAATTTTCGGATATTCGCTAGCTACACATTAATTAATCCTATACAACACTTAGCAGTAATGCCTTTTGATTTAACACATTCTATTTTTTTGCAGTGCCACCAACAGCAGCCGGGCAACACGTGTGGATTCTACGTGTGCCACCATATGAGACTACTCCTCGATTCCTCGAAAATCACCAATCTAATGTTTGTCAATCTTCCCACATTTATTTCATACTTGTCAGGTTATATATGTACGCACGTTGATATTCCTATCGACAGGCTGCGCCCATCTCTACATCTGCTTTATCACAGCCGGACTTTGCAAAAATTCGAGGAGAGTTCGCTTGGTTTTTGTAGACTAAAGTCATAAGATCAGATGGAGAGTTCCACTGCGCACAATGATTTTTTATTGCTCTTATCACTCCGGAATCGGGGTCTCGCGAAAGGAACGGATCCATAATCAACGAACTTGTCGGCTGCACAAGCAATACTTGAATGGCAATCATGCACCATCCAAGTATAGCTTGTTTAGCCTAACAAGTTCGTTGATTATGGATATTTTCCTTTCGCGAGACCTCGATTCCAGAGTGATGGAGCGATAAAAAATGCAATGTTACCATCTAAGTGCAAATGCAATGTAGATCTTTTGTAATTGTGTATATGTTAATGGATATTTTGCGAAATGGATGCTTTGTGTTTGTGAAATGAAGTGTGATGTGTATTGGATGTTTTATGTTTGTGAAATGAATTGAGATGTGAATTGTATGTATATGATGCGCTTGTTTGGAGGGTATGGCTAGCATTTCCGAGGCTAGCCAATAAATAGGAATAAATGTAGGGTAGGAAAGAATATCACGAGCGCTTTTAGTTAAAAATCATCTGTGATTATCAGCTATCACGACGGTTTTGAGTTAAAACCGTCGTAATCACTGAGCGGTTTTAAGAGAAAAATCATCGTGATAGTCGATAATCACAGACGGTTCGAAAACCGTCTGGGATAACCTTCGATTATCACTGACCCATAAATTCAGACGGTTCACAAAACCGTCTATGATGACGTTTTTGAACCGTCTGTGATGACCTTTTCTGTAGTAGTGGGCCATTCTTGCTTAGAACCTTTATTGTACAACACAACATGAAGTAGGGTAGCGCATGCTATTTTACCAAATAAAGCCTAATTAGCCATAACATTTACAATGGCATCATTCCACTTCAGTATATATTGGGGCACAGTCATGTGGTCGTAGACAAAATTATAGGAATTTTTACATAGATCACAGTACAAATTAAATTAACGCCGACATAATAGATGTCAAGGACTTGTGTATAGAGTCCTTAATAAAACCATAACTATATGTACGGGGACCATGCATGCAGTATCAAGGATCTGAGAAACATACCCAGTGGCATAGGTAGCCTAAAACTGTAGGGTCAATCCATAGGTTTTTGCAAAAATGACTAATTACTATTGATATTTATAGATAAATTTATAAAAGTCTGAAGATTTTTGGAAGAGTTGACCCCACGGAGTTTGGATTCTTACTACACCACTTTACATACCTAGTACAATGTATGTCATGCGTCCAACCTGTACACTCAATCAAAGTACTACTACACTACATGCATGTGTCAGTATTTTTCCACAACAAAGAAATAGCGAAAAGTTTCGTTGCAAAAAAAATAGCAAAAAGTCGGTCTTCTACGTCGAAATTTATGGGTGAGTTCGAATGGGCTTTGACTTACATAAACAATACGTTTTTTTAGAACAGAGTCATTGTGAATCTGTTTAGACAGGGGGATTTGAATTCAAACTTTTAGACCCAAAGAAATAATCCTCATCCGAACACCTCCTAACAAAAACACTAAGAAAGGCACATGAAAACCTTACCATTCGACCAAAACTTGTAGGCTACCTATACGATGATTCAGCACTAGAGTGGTAATTAAGGAAGAACGCGAAATGCTAGGAGAAAAGCTTTTGTAACATCTAGCCAATTAGGCGTCTCTAACAGTGGCTATTTAGTTAGCTAGATCGATGTGGCAAGGAAAAGTAGGAGAGAGTAGTCACTAGCGACGAGCAAATAGCTGATCTATTTCACGTGGTCAAGAACATGAGAGAGGAGCATGTGGGTCCAACGGTATAAAATAGTCTTTGCTTTTGTCTCTCACCTCACGTCGGTGACTATATAGCTAGTACTAGCTATTACCATGCGGAGCATCTCTAGGCGTCCGCAATGGTAATAGATAGTACTAGCTATATAGTCACCGACGTGAGGTGAGAGACAAAGCAAAGACTATTTTATACTGTTGGACCCACATGCTCTCTCTCATGTTTTGACTACGTGAAATAGATCACTATTTGCTCGTCGCTAGTGACTACTCTCTCCTACTTTTTCCTTGCCACATCAGATCTAGCTAACTAAATAGCCATCTGTTGGAGACGCCCTAATGGTCTGAGTCAGCTATCTATATGCATGTACACATCAGCATATATCCTATGTGGAGGAAAGAGAGTATGCAAAAAAAAATCGAGCCAGCTCTTCCTTAAGCACTAGTCTATAACGCTAAACGAGGCAGCCTCAATAAATTCTGTGTGTGCATGTAAGCATCAAATAGCTATCCTGCATCTCCAATGGTTATAGCTAGCAACTAACTATAAAACTTCCACATCATTTATATAGTACACACTAAAGCTAGCATTCTAAAGAACTATCTATAAGGATAGCTATTTGATGCTTACATGCACATACAGAATTTATAGAGGCTGCCTCGTTTGGCGTTATAGACTAGTGTTTAAGGAAGAGCTGGCTCGATTTTTTTGCATACTATCTTTCCTCCACATAGGATATATGCTAATGTGTACATGCATATAGCTAGTGACTCGCACCATTGGAGATGCTCTTGCTAGCTTTAGTGTGTACTATATAGATGATGTGGAAGTCTTATAGTTAGTTGCTAGCTATAACCATTGGAGATGCATCTGTACGGCGTGTTTATTATAAGTTGCATGCGTTGCTCATGGAAAAACAAGTTTTAGCCCGACATGGAACCAAATCATTAAGACGCTTTTGACTATGCATTTCTCTATGTATAGGATCGAGCACATATACGTTTGTTACGCTCCTCTTGGAGTTTCCGTTCCATCGTAGAAAAATCCGGGCAATTTTATTACTAATTGCTTCATTTTCAATGTTGTGTTGTGGTGACCAATAGTGGAGAAATTACAGCTGAGAAGTAACTCATAATATTAGCGGTTCGAGCTAAGAAAAGAAAGAAATTCATCTAGTGGATCACAATTTTTAGTACGAGTGGATTATTTTAGACACTACTACAGAAAGACTAATACTAGACGTCAAATCACAAACGGTTTGACAAAATCGTCTGTGACCGACACTAACACAGACGGTTTTAATTTGGACACCGTCTGTATTGATGGCGTCGGAGAAAACGAGCATCACAGACGGTTCTTACCGATGAACTGTTTGTGATATTCCAATATCACGACGCGCTTTTAATAAAAACCGTCGTGATGATGGCAGACATCACAGACGGTTCTTATCTAGAACCGTCTCGTGATATGTTTCCGCCTTGCAATTCCCAAAATTTCATAATTTCCCGCCTGAGTCCGAATAGGATTCAGTTTTGAGACACCTTCAGTAAAACGGGCATAACTTTTGCATACGGTGTCTGTTTTCGATGTTCTTGTACTCGTTGGAAAGCTAACGACGATCCCGATCCAAATAAAATAATCAGCATGTGCCCGTCGCCCTCCAAGACCCCAAAAATCGGCCATCTTTGGACCTAAACCTGCGTCGCAAGTTTTTTGTTTCTATTTTTGCCCTTTTTCTTAGTCTTCCTTTCAGAATTTGGATTTTGCTTCAACGGAAAAGTTGTAGATCTCATCGAAACCTTTGAAATGAGTATATATAAGCCATATAAAACTTTGTTATTTTATCTTTTCAGATTAGTTGTTTATATTGCATCGGTATATAAAATTTCGGGCTCTAATTCACAGACGGTTGGCACATAGAACTGTCTGTGATATTCATTCATCACAGATAGTTCTAGCTACCAACCATCTGTGATAATCTGACCGCTGGGCCCATCGATCCTCCTCAACCCAATCATAGCCAATAGAAATCCACCAATCCTCACCCCACGGATCGTAGCTCCGCCTCTCCGTCCCCGCGCCAAAAAATTTCGCACTCCCTCCCCTATAAATAATCACTAGAACCCAGCCTCCTTTCTGTTCTCCTCCTTGATATTCTCCTCCTCTTTGCTGTTCTCCTCCTCCTTGATGTTCTCCTCCTCCTTGATGTTTTCCTCCTCCTTGCTGTTCTCCTCCTCCTTGACCCATACCATAATAGCCCACGAAGCAGACGATGCAAAGGCAGCACTCAATCAATGCTCGTGCGCTACTTTAGGGGCGAGAAGGCCTACGCATAGAGGATCTTTGCTTTTCTCTATTCTTGTTGTATTAGCTAGATGGGCAACCTGTTTATTGTTTTGGGATATTGTAATGATAGGCTCTAATATTAATAAAAATAAAATGTGTATTGTGTTTCATACTATATTTGCCTGTTTTCATTTCAATTAATTGATTTGCGAAATGGATGTTTTATGTTTGTAAAATGAATTGAGATGTGAATTGGATGTATACATGTACATGTTGATCTGCTTATTTCAAAGGGCATGGCTAACATTTCCTGAAGCTAGCCAATAAACATAAATAGGTTTAGGGGTTTTAGAGAATATCACAGACGGTTTTTAACTAAAAACCGTCTGTGATTATTAATATTACAGATGGTTTTTAGTTAAAACCGTCTGTGATATTTGCACCACAGACGGTTCGAAAGCCGTCTGCGATGACCTCGTATCATCACTGACCTATAAATTCAGACGGCTCATAAAACCATCTGTGATGACGTTTTTGAACCGTATGTAATACGGTTTTCTGTAGTAGTGAGAACATAAGAATTTCACAAGAATTTCGCAATAAACAATTCAATTTTCACAAGAATATGGGGGGAAATCCAGCTTTTCAGAAAGATCTTACAACATGTAAAATATTTGTTATGATCAGTGACCAATCAGGCACTCAGCACAGCTGAATCGAATAGCAATGTTGCATTGCAAAGTTGGTGTCCTACAAAGCATCAACTAGCATCCCCTTCCATAGAGATCAGTATTCCATGTATGTCTCCAGTGAACTTACTGTTCGCTGTCTAAAGATGCACCTACCACTACCATAGAAAGAATTATCACAGACAATTCTAAACTATCATCATAGACGGGTTTTGAACCATCTGAAATTTTTGTGTTTGTGATAATAGACAGTCATCATCGACGGTTTGTAAGCCGTCTATGATAAGAACAATATAGACGGTTCTTATATATAAATACCACATATGGTTCTTATATATAATTATATGTGATATGTCACATATCACAAACGGCTAGTATAAAAACCATTTGTGATATGTCATATATCACAAACGGTTATATATAAGAACCGTCTATGATATTTGACATATCACGACATGCTTATATATAAAAACCATCTGTGATATCTTACATATCACATACAGTTATATATAAAAACCATTTGTGATAGTTCTTTGACTAAATAAAAATTTTCTGCTTTATGGTTAACCTCAGAAAATGCTAGCCATGCCATCTAAAAACAAGTAAGCAGATCACAGATAATTACAGATCTTACACAGATCTCACAAATGAATCACAAAGATCATTATATATAAGTACAATGTGAAATGTTTGATGAAGTACAATTAAATCAAATATTTGAATATCTATAAATTGTTGTCGCTGGGATAGAACTCTCCCTTCAAGTTAATGACCTCCACCATCAAGAGGGTGGAGAGCTGTCCACGAACTTCGAAGAGTTTGTTAAGAGCGAATGCGCTTTTATCAAATTTCACACCCTGTCACCAGTATTAGTATAGTCATAAGCATATATGTGTGTGTGTGTGTGTATGTATATGTATATGTATATGTATATGTATGTGTATATATATATATGTGTGTAGGACGCTAAAATGGGGCACCATGGTGTCTAGCACCAAGCCTCCTTGCCTTTGGATTGCTTTTAGATGCATGCAAGTGCAATGATATATAATATATCAGGATGGAAAGTCTTAATCATGGATAGAAAGTCTCAATCATGGATGAAAAGTCTTAATCATGAATGGAAAGTCTCAATCATGGAGCCTAGACACCATGGTGCCCCGTTATTTATACTATATATGTATGTGTGTGTATGTATGTATGTATGTATGTATGTATGTATGTATGTATGTATGTATGTATGTATGTATGTATGTATGTATGTATGTATGTATGTATGTATGTATGTATGTATGTATGTATGTATGTATGTATGTATGTATGTATGTATGTGTGTATGTATGTATGTCTATTGATAATCACAAAATAATTATTACCAGATTGATAAACCTCTAGATCATTCATCTGAACGCCCAGATTTTCTGCATATAGCGGCAAACGTAGAATGCACACACATTGTCTAGTAGCTACTAGTGGCACTGCAAAAATAGAAATTGTTGGATCGAAATCGGAAACAGAGGGGGTGAATGGTGCCTTTTTAAAATATGCCCCCAAGTATCCACATGCGAGATTCTCCTCTCCGATAGCTACGAAAAGCTATGAAGTAGATGAAATATGCTCTCTGGAACCTCAAACCTACACATCCATCAGAGGGACAAAATAACGGAGAAGAACCAAAACAAAACGAAAAATCACAACTGCTAAAAAGCCTGGCCGGTCAGACCGCCGTATGGGGGCCGGTCTGACCTCTCCTTGTGGGCCGGTCTGACCGCCACATATGGGCCAGTCTAACCGCCCAGGGTCCGGTCTGACCGCCCTTTACACACTGGTCTGACCGCCTCGTCTCCTCCGGTCAGACCGCCAATGTAAAACCGGTCTGACCGGGCATCGATTCCAGAGAACAGCAAAGGCTGAATTTCAGACAACAAACCGAGAACTCCACACAACTGAGAAATTTGTGATTTACCTCTGGTTTTCTCAGCCCAGAACAGCAAGACTACAACCTAATTAGCAGAGAGACGCCAGTGCTCAAAGGAAATCACTAAAAAGGAGAAGGAATCAAGATTTGAGCAAAATCTGAAAATGTACTGAGAGTTGGACCAATATTTCAGATTACTCATGATTCATCCATCCTTTGCTTGCAAGCTTTTGCAAAACACTTAGCAATGAACTCAGGACTTTAGAACCCAAATCTCATGCCATCTTGCGAAGGGAAACAAAAGATTCAAGAATCCCCTGCCTCAAAACCCTAGAACAGGAAAACACAGAGGTAAAATGACAAGGGCTTGAGAGATTCCAGAAACCAATTAATCCTTGACTTCTCTTGAAAATGAAATGATCAAGGGGCCTTGAGTGTTTTCCCTTCACAAAGCAAACAAGGGCAAGCCATATGATCAAAGATTTAGCTCAAGAACACAAAACAACAGAGGCAAGAGCAAAAACGAAATCCATCACAAAAGAGCAAGATAAGGAAATAATCCAACATAATCCTTCTCATATTGACAAGAGATTATTACAAAGGAGTCCCCATACGCGATTGATACAAGATTCACTACATGGCTCTCTCAAGAACACATGCACACACTCAGAGCACTGCCTCTACTGCTTGCTGCTCACTGGAACACACACACAGAGAGAAGACAACCTCCTGCTCTTCTCACCAACTCTCCAACAACTAAAGCACAAAGCAAAACAAACTCTTAAAGCCTCTAACTCCTCTCCCAAGCCTTACATCCACCAGGAGACATGCATCTATTTATAGCCTTTCATAATGGGTTCACAAATTGCTTTGCCCATTAAGCTTTAGCGCTTTATCCGCTAACTCTAACCAAATCCACTTCCTTTAGTGCAGCCTTGCATATTCACCAAAACACCCCTCCTGCACCTTCCGGGAAGCTTCCTCATTCCTTGCCTTCCAAGCCTCGCAGCCACCTCGAGTCCTCGCCGTCTTCAGCACACCTCGACCGCTTTGACCTCGGCACCGCCTGCGACTAGTCCGATCATCCCGTGCCTCGCCACGACTTTGCCTCGACGTCCTGTAGCCATCATAGACAAGAAACACATCACATAACACCGCTCGACATAATGTAATCAACAATAGCATTAAGAGTAATCTTAAGCAAGAAAAAGCCCAAACCTGTCGAATCAAAAAGAATAAGCATTCTAAGCACTTCAACCAAGTTTGACCAAGTCCGACCGAAGCCGATTGCACCGCGCAACGACATGGCCCGAACCACACAAACCAAACTCGACTTTCCTAAAACAGATGTCAATTACTCATCACACACACGAGGTCACCTCCACATGGTCTATCAGAATTACATACATAAGTATAGTCTGTCCTAGAGGCATTATTACTATGTGTGATATAGGATTGTTGTGTTGCGGCGGATACCTTAAATTGCGTATCGTGTCGCAGTGTGGCATTGTCTGTGATAATTATGTACCACTTGTTTACATAAAAGACAGTAAGATATACATCATTCAATAAACATGTTCAAGAAGGCAAGCAATAACTTCAACTCCAAACAGGAATTTTTTAAAAAAAACAAGACAATAAGATACACGTTATTCAGTAAACATGTTCAAAAAGACAAGCAATAAATTTAACTCCAAACTGGAAGTTTTTACATAGAAGACAGAAGACAATAATAACTTCAACTCCAAACTGGAAGTTTTTACATAGAAGACATAAGACAATAATAACGCATCTTACAAATTTTAAAACGAAAAATAAGAAACCTAACTAATCGAAGTTTTCTAGTGGCAGAGGTAGCTTTCTATCTCTGTCTTCAAAATTTCATAGGCGACGTTGTCAGCGTTGGATGGTTCGGGATCATCAATGATCAAATCCGAAATGCATCCACCCACTGATGCGCTCATTTGAGTGTCTCCTGAAGGCCCTCGATGGATTAATCAAGTCGATTTGAGTCCATAGTCTCTCTTCCCTTGCTTAAGGGGTCTCGGCATGGTTGAATCGTTTGCTCGCCACCTTGATTAAGCTGTTGAAATGAGAGTAATCCTCCTGGAGATGTGCAACATCGTTGTGGAGGACCATGTCGATGGCGAGATTGGCTCTCCGGAAGCTGGAGACCACTCAATAGACACGGCGAAGAAGGACGTCCATACGATGGAAGGTGGCCATCACACGGCCCGACATTACCTCCAGTGTAGGAGGGAGGACACTGTTCGCAGCATCCGCCAGCGTATGACCGGAGAGGTGCTCATAGAAAATGGCTAGGTAGGCCATCAACGCCGGCATTAGGGAAGAAGAGTGGGGAGCCATTTTTGTAATTGATATTCATTTGTGCTTGAAAGTAGCTAGAGTGATGTGGGGCTTCATCTTCAGTGGTGGATGATCAATTTTATAAAACAAGGAATAAATTCAGCATGTGAGACGAAGAGACGCATTGGGCAGCTGAAGCACCATTTTTGCATTTAAGATATACGTATCATAGACACTCTCAAGTTTGGCGCGTGAGACAAAGAGATGCATTAGGGAGTTGAAGTGCCATTTTTGCATTCAAGAGATACATATCACGACATTTTCAACCATAAACCGTCTCTGATACATAATAATCATAGACGGTTATTTTTTTAGAACCATTTGTGAATTATCACAGACGTTTGTTTTTTAGAACCGTTTGTCAATTATCACAAACGGTTCATATTACAAACCGTTTGTGAATTAGACATACATCACAGATGGTTTTTTGTATGAACCATCTGTGATATTATCATAGACGGTCCTTGTTAATAACCGTTTGTGATTATTATGTATCATAGACGGCTCTAGCCATTGCTAGTAACATAGACGGTCATGCTTATAAACTGTCTGTGATAATTGCAACACTAAAGGTTCTCTAGAACCGCCTGTGATGAGGGTCTATTATAGCCTTTTTGTAGTAGTATATGTTCCTGAATTTATAGTCCATCACAAGACACTACTATAATTGGAGCAAGCTAGATACTACTACACAAATGGTCATCACAAACGGTTCCAAATCATCATCACAGATGATTTTTGAACTGTCTGAATTTTTGCATCTGTAATAACAGACGGTTATCATAGACGGTTATCAAACCGTTTGTCATAAGTCACAACACATATGGTTTTTAACAATAACCGTCTGTAACCATATGTGATATCTAACATATAATGCATTTGTTAATACAAAAACCGTCGTGATATCTAACATTTCATAGACAACTAATACAAAAACCGCTCGTGATAGTCTACATATTATGGACGGCTAATACAAAAACATCTGTGATAGTTCACTTGGGCTTTAAAAGACAAGAAGCAAATCACACCCTACAGTCTATTAGCTTCTATGAAGTAGGTCATGGCTGCTGCCTCTTCCTCCTCATCATGTTGCGTGTTGAGTTTAGTTACTGTCTTAGGCATACTCACTGCCTTCTTTGCGACCATCCACCAGCTTATTTGCACTCATTTTCTTCATTTCTTGTCCTAAGAAGCCAATGGATAGTGTCACGAAGAAGGCAACAAGTACGCCTAAGATAGTATCCAAGTCCAACACACAGCATGATGAGGAGGAAGAGACAATAGCCATCACCTACTTCATAGAATCTGACACACTGGAGTGTGTGATTTGCTTTATGCCCTTTGAAGCCCAAGTGTACAATGCTTTAATGTTCCTCTTGTAGTTGTTGAGACAAGTGAGAAGTGAATTGCAGTGAACTAGATTAAACAACCTAATGAACAAAGTGAATCACAGAGAATAGCTATCAATGACAAAAAAAAATCATGTGTACAGATTGACCAAGAATTGCATGACACAATAATAAAACAGCAAGTAATATGTCATGGCATAACGTGGAATCTAGTTAGGAGGACTTCTATCAATTCCAAATTGAGCCTCTTTGATCAAGCTTGTATTCTATTCTCTGGAGTATTACCTTGAACAATATATCTTATGTTTGCTCAAGGAGCCTTCGACCATATTATGTCTTATGTTTATTCAGGAAGCCTCCACTTTTGATCCCATTATCAGTGCAATACTACCTTTTTGTGGAAGAAGTAGTTACTTTATTTTTGAAGGACTCAGCCAAGCTAATGTCAAACATTGAGCAAGCTCTGTAAGTACTAAGTATTGGAAGTTCCATAGGCAGGTATGAAAAAACTGGAAGAAGATCTTCAAATCTTGCAAGTTCTGTAAGTACTAGGTAAGGAACTTCCAATAACACATTTTTGTTATGGCTAAATAAGAGACCTATATAAACTTGCCTAATATAAAAAGAGAAAGCACATTCCACTACTGTTAATCATAATCATAATCACAAGAAGGAAATTAAATGACTAGTAATAACCATTATAATTGATAGTCTCTTATAGTACTAACATCAAAAGATCAGTCCAACCATAAGCCCTAATTCACAAATCTAACGAGAGGGAGAGATACCGAGGCACGGTCGGCGAACAACGTCGTAGGAGGAGAGGCGACGTTGGGAGGAGAGGCAACAGCATCGGGAGGAGAGGGGGCATTGGGAGGAGAAGTGGCATTGGGACGAGAGGCGATGGCATCGGGAGGAGGCAAAAGGATGTGACTGAGGGAGTGAGTGCGGGCACAAACCCAAGTGAGACACACTTATAGGAGAACTATCACAGACATCTTGTATTTGAACCGTCTGTGATATGGGACAATCATAGATGGTTATTTATTAGAACCATCTATGATAATGAGAGAATCATAGACAGTTATTTATTAGAATGATCTATGACTTGTTTATGTAGACAGTAAGATAAACATGTTATTGAGTAAACATATTCAACATAGACAGTAACGTCAACATGGCAGAGTGAAGAGGCAGAGTGAAGTTCTCTCGTCAACACAGACAGTAACATAGACCTAGATAGTAAATATGTTGTATTCATAATGACCAAGTAACATGGTTAGTTGGTCTTACAAGAGAACTTTGGTCTTTATGCCAAAGTTAAAAGGAAAAGAAACTTCCAAAGTTTGGTTTTCTATGCTTCATAAGCTTCTTCGTCGGCTTTTGGAGTAGGAGGATAGGCAGCTGTGTCCTCAAATGACTTCAATTTTTGCCTTTTCCTCTTGACTTCATCTTCCAACCTTTCGAAATCATGAATTAGGACTATCATCTGGAAGAGGAAGCCATCCCTAGCTTGCTCAGAGTCGGCCACTGTTGTTTGATTGGCTAAAGAGTCCATGTGCCTCTGCATTGCCTCAACAGCTTCCAAGACTTTGCATGTTTCAACTAGGAGGATGAGGTTGAGAGCCAGGTCCCTTTCCCTAACCATAGAGAGTAGCTTCTGTCAATGGCAAATGATCAAATCTTGTTGGCGAACAGCATCACTAACCACCTGGGGAAGGACAGCAGGGTGCAAGTGGAGGATCTTCTTCAAACGGTAATTATTGCTCGCCTCTATGAGGTTATGGCCAACCAACTTGGTGTGGATGGATGAAAGAAAGGAGAGGATGATTGCTGAAGGAATGGGCGCCATTGTTAAAGAATTAAGGGATTGCGGTTGATGGAATGAAGGATGATTATTTATATAAAACAAGGAATAAGTTTGGTGCGTAAGATGAAGAGACGCATCAGGAAGCTAAAGTGCCATTTTTGCGTTTAAGAGAAACATATCACAGACACTTCTAACATCAAACCGTCTATGATACATAATTATCACAGATGGTTCATTTTTAGAGCCGACTGTGACTCATCACAGATGGTTCATTCTTAGAGCCATCTGTGACTCACCATAAATGGTTCTAGTTAAAAACTGTCTATGATATTTCAGACATCATTGACGGTTTTTAACTATAACCATCTGTGATGACTGATGAGTCACAGACAGCTCTAAAAACAAACCGTTTATGATAATTATATATCATAGACGGTTCTAACCATCGTTAGTAATATAGATGGTCACGCTTGTAAAATCATTTGTGATAATTGCAACACTGATAGTTCCCTGGAACCATATGTGTGAGGCGTTCAGTATATCTTTTTTTTGTAGTAGTGAGAGTTCATTAGTAAAGAATTCGACAAACTAAATAGTAAACACCAAACCCTATATATACATTAACCAAATTCTGCCACAAAGCAGGAACAGCAAGAATAACTCATCAAGACAACACCATCCCCAAGCACTTGCTGAAACAAATATTATGTCGCTGTAATGCCCTAGATCTTAATTAACTAGGTTACATAGTCCGCAGCCACTGCTCACCCTATTGCATTTCTTCATCCGTGGTGTAATTAACTAGGTTGCCTCCCTGCATATATACACTGGCCGCGAAGTACAGTAACATGCCATTTCATGCGTAATGTAACCAAGTAGGCAAAACTGCACGATAATTACACACTTTGCAGTGTACGTAACCTTTCCTGACATGACAGACTAATTCGTTGGACTTTTGCCACCGACGCCAACAGCATCTAGACTAATTTGGAAGTTTCTCGCCACTGCCATTGCATAATTAACTAGACGATCACATGCAAGGCCAACAGGCCAAAACGCAGGTCAAGCCGCATTGTTTATCGATCACCACCGTCCCAGAAGCTGAGCAGAATTAAGCTAAGCTTGCAGGTCAACCCTATCTAGCTCCATGCATGCATGCCTACATAGGCAATATAAAACGGCTCTGATGCAGGGACTCAATGCAGCCTTGGACAACCGCTGGACTCTAAGCAAGGCAATTACTAATTGATTTACTTAATCTCTGATCGATCAGGGAGGGCGTGAGGCTCATGTGACGGATCTTGATTCCTGAATTGGAGAAATGACACAGCAAATTGAAGGAACAATGACGTTACAAGGGCCTGTCTTGTAGACGTGTTTGTCAGTGGCTAAGCAGTGAGAGCTTGCGAGCAAACTTCGATCAACAAAAAAAAAAACCTAGTCCCAAGAACATTTTTTATTATTCTTTAAACGCTAGCTAAGCAATATATTTTGTAAATTGCCTACTGCTTTTGTATTCTCTACTTATTACATATCTCTTCTTTCAGTTCCCACATTTCGCTTGAATATTGATTTTCAGAGACATAAATTTTCTATTTCTGCTACATAATGGAAGACAATACTAACCACTAGCTAGGAAAAGAAATAAAATGCAACTGAAATAGGACTCCGAGATAATTTCATCTACACAATTTCTTCTGGAAAAATCTCAATATACGGTAGTGTTTTTTCTCAAAAAGTAGAATTGTGTGCATTCCCTGCGTTGAGACTTTTGGATGCAGTTTGAATCCGTAGTGATCAATTCCGTGACAATGTCCATATCCGTAACGTGGGCCAGTTTTTCAGACGGGCTGGAAATGGGCCGAACGATCTCTGTCAAAATGGGCCTTTAGGCCAGGAAGGTGAGCAGCCTAACCCTAATTTCTTTTCCAGATGAGCCTAAGGATCTCTTCTTTCTTTGAGCCATTCTTTTTAATTTCCTAAGTTACATATGTTTTGTTATGAAGTTAATGGATGACGGATTAGTTTGCCAAGACAAACACGTAACAATTATTACGTCCGTTGCTGTCCACACTACTAACACCTATGTTTGCAAACAAATTCTTCTTGACAAAGTTATCAAGACACCTGCTGGGATGGGATGGCGCACACGAAAAAAATTCAGTAAACCCCACCCATCGACAAATGACTAGGATGTCACATTTTCTTTTCTTTACATACAGGAACAGTCATTGTCAATATTTTCGTTATAGATTACGCGTAAAATCCCGTGCGACTGCACTGTAAACTCTTTTAGACCGCTACTAAAACTTGAAAGAGTTGCAACGTTAGTATTCTGGGTCAACCAAATATGCTACTACGAACGCGTTTCTCTGATTTTCCAGCTGATTGCTGTGGGAACTTCTACTTTCTACAGATTTGGACAACAAGGGATTGTAAGCTACTAGAGAAAGCTTTTCAGCTTTGTACGCGAGGCATATGGACCATTTCCGCTTCATTGATAGAACCATTAATCAGGGGGCCCCTTGCTTTGATTTGAGACGAGATGGGCGGTGTCCTCTAGTCTTTGGCTTGCCAGCCCTTGGGACCTTTATGATGGGTCGCTTGATTCATTCCCTCCTCCCCCAGCTGTCCCAGATTGAAAGCAGGACTGGGAGGAAGATATCGACATGCCGATCGATGACGATGCCCATTGCTGGCCCTCTGATGGCTGGTAGATCCTTTCTTTTGGAATTTTGGCTTTTGCCTTTTGGCTTCTCCGAAAATTAAAACAAATGTGACAACTTCTTAAAACAGATTCTCCAAATGGCTTTCTAAATCTAAAACTGTGTGTGCCGTTTGATACCATCTCGAAAAGTACAGATAAAAACCATCAAATGCAACCAAAAGATATCAGTCGCAGCTCAAAAGAACAGCGTCATAAATGATCATGAATTGATGATACAGTAGTACCACCAAGAATGCCCTTTTTTGCTGCTTTGGTTTCAAAGGCACTATTAAAAAATGTTATGGATTTTGCCTAAAATGACACTGTAGTGACTGTTAGTTATTTCTGATGTATTTAATTAAATAAAAATAAAAATACCGTTATATCATCATAGATAATACAAAGTAAAAAGGGGAAAAGCCATATTGAAAAACCCAAAATATTTCACACGACCGAACTAAGAAGCCAACATAATCCACATGGTAAAACCAGAAGCTATCGTTGTTTGAAGCAGACCCTAAATTAGTTCTTCGTTACTATCTCAATTTCCATACACAAAATCTGCAGTGCATAAATACGTCCATTTCTTTCAGGTTCAGCCCACTCCCTTCCACAGATGCAAGTGTGTGTGTGATGCAACCAACTCCCAGGCATAAATTTGGTGGGGCCCACCGGCCTGGGGCCCACCCTGTATGAAAAATATCAGCAGCCATGGGAGACGTTAGTGTCAGGCATTAAGTTCGGTCACATTGGCTGACTGGCGATAGGGCTTGGGAAAAGAATGTAGCTGTTCAGCCAGCCGTAAACTGTTCCGCTGGAGGTGGAATTGAATCTCATCTCACCATCTGAATTTGCTTCAAAATTTTACACTGAGATTCCGCCAGGGTGATATTTACTGTTTGAAAAAAAACGTTTGGACCTATTTCCGAGCGTTGGATTTGAAATTTAACACCCTTGTCACAATCCGGCAGATAGATTTGCCTTCTTTTTTTGCGAGGAAGATAAATCAATTACCATTGTGTCCATCCTTTTTATTGTACTTGACTAATATTTTCGTCTCTCTCTCTCTCTCTCTTGAGACGGTGTTTTTGGCTCTTATTGCTATCATTTCCATTGTGGGAACTCATTCAGTGAAACGGACAGTCCTTTGGTGAGCTTTGAAGGTGACCCACCAATGAACCTTGTGAAACGAACATAGAAACTTCCAAAAGAAGAGTAACTTTTGCAGGCTATCAAAGCTATCAATTTTACAATAAAGGGGTCGCTGGCTGAAATTTTTGAATTTCCATTATTTACGAGAGAGAATACGCAGAGAGAGACACTCGCGTATGATTTTAGCTGATATAGTTAAAGTCGATACAATGTCTACAACAATCGACTTATAGACTCTACGTTAATAATAAAAAACACTCCGTTTAAAAGTTAGTTATTGTAGTATAAACCATAAACCGAATAGAACGGCCCCAAAGACTTCTTCCCATGCTATGCTATTGCTAGGTACAGGTACTAGCAACTAAAAGGTCCATGTGTGAACATGAGGAGAGAGAAAACAGAAGACCAATCCTAATTATTGCCTTTATGCATGGGTTTCTTTTGAGAAACAAAATGTCAAAAAAATATTCTGTCCCCATGAAAATCCCTACTTATTGGTTAATACAAAAAAAAATTTGAGAAAAAAGAATGCCATGTGGCTCAAAGAAAGTTTTCTTGGCCCTAGGTGCAAGAAATCCATGTTGATGGATCTCTATTTAGTCACCACCAAAGGATATATTTTTTGATTCTTGAAATACATGGTGCAGGACCACAAGTGAAAGATGAT